>KN824313.1:291262-313155 GCA_000827415.1 Serendipita vermifera MAFF 305830 | reverse complement strand
ACAGGCAGGACATGGAGGGGGACCGCATTTGGCGGTGTGGTACGTGCTTAGTTCCTCCAACTTGGTAGTCAATGCTCATACTAATGCAGAAAGGACGCACGGAGTTGCCTGGGCTGGTGGAAGAATACATGGCTGGAAAACTCAAGGTGGACGAATACGTTACCCACAAGCGCACTCTCGCACAGATCAACGACGGCTTCAATGACATGCATGGAGGAGAATGTATTCGCTGCGTGGTGGACATGGCATAAAAGATGGGCTGATTAGGGTTGCAAAAAAAAAAAAAAGAGGGGGTAGGTCGTGTAAAACCAAGCATGAGAATCCCGTACATACGAGTGATAAATCACCAAGTCAACCGTGTACTTCAAACTCCTCGTTCTGCCATGACTCGAGGTACCTTTTGTCCCGTCAGAGCCCTCCAGACCTCCCTAAGAGCCCCAAAGACTTCACCACGTCGAATCTGAGTCCGGCGCCACACCGACTTGAGGAGGACGAGAACGACGATAAGGAAGCTCAAGTCGAGGAACAACCGTCGAACCATGACGAGAATTGGCGACCGTTCATCACCTTCAGCAACAAACCACGCAAACGCCCGAAAGTTGCTCTCTAGGCGTGCAAGGGGCTGCAGCACGAGCGACCATGCACCCATGTTGGCCGGATCCCATCGTGGCCATGGTGTGGAACTATTGCGCTGATTCGGTGACGAGATACGGCTTCTGTGTGAGGGCAGAGAGGTGCGCGATACTCCGGCTGTACCTTGTCCCAAGCCTAATGCTGTCTCTAATCCTTCGAGTCGCTCATGGAGCGCGGCGAGGGAGGTTTGCATACTCTCCACGGCGCGTTCTAGTGATGCACGAGTTGCTTGTTGTGGTTGTTGTCCTGGGACAAAACCGCGTTGGAACGAAGGCGTGCCTCGATAAGGTGGGCCATAGGCTGAGTGTCGCGGCGATGGGGAGCGCTGCGAGCCAGTGAATTGTTGCACCAGCGAGGTAGGATGGGAAGGGCTGGAAGTTGCAAATGCGGATGGGGTTGGGTGTTCTGGGAGGGGCTGCATGTTTGGTGTGCCGGTAGGCATTGGGGAGAGGGCGTGGGAGGGGATAGGCATGTTGATTGTGGAGCCTGCTAGCGGTGTGCGATACCGATTTTGAGAAGAGAGTGCGGATGGTGGACGACGTGGATCGATGGAGGTAGGCTGTATTACATTATCTTCATTGTCTTCATCGGTCTCTTCATCTGTCGTTGGGGGTTCGTGAGCCATGATACCATTGATTTCTGTAATCTGCTGTTGATGAGGAGACGTTTCGGATCCTTCTGAATCACTCGTTGACCCTCTTGTGAGTGAACCTGCCGGGTCATGATAAGAAATGGAGCCTATAAGCCATTGCACACACTCACCACTCATGACCACGTTAGAAGGGTCTCCATAAGATTCCAATTCTTGAACAAGGTCTCTTGCTACTGTCCTATCCGAATATTTGCGCAGCACCTGGCCGGTCGCCTGTCAGCCAGAGTCACTGGCGCGAGGCGGGTACATACCTTCATTAGTGTTTCTACGTATTGCCACTTTGCCTCTTGTGTACCGAGGTCTTTCTGTTTTGCCCAGGCGTCGTATTTTGCTCTTCCGAGCATGTCAAACATGCCCGGCCGTGGCGTTTGAACATTTCCGACAGTAGCTTTTGTAAGAAGTAAGGAACCAGTGATTCAATGAATAGGATGTGATGGCAAGTACCTTGCTTGTACAAGCTCGAGGAGAAGTCAGCATAACGCCGTCGAACTGACGCGAGGCCAACTTACCTATACATGGCTAGTTTCTCTTCATAGCCAGTCTGTATGGGACCATTCTTTGGGAGCCTACGAGAGCCCGAGATCAACGAGGTGTCGGAGCGCGAGCGCAGATTTACATACCCTTGAACAATCTCGACTGCACGATCAAACTGACTGTAAGAGTAGCATTCTATTAGCACGAGATAAGAGCCATTAAAGCGGCCCTAACGTACAGGTCTATGAGTTCTTGGTCCATTGTCGTGAATTCC
This sequence comes from Serendipita vermifera MAFF 305830, assembly GCA_000827415.1. Taxonomy (NCBI): domain Eukaryota; kingdom Fungi; phylum Basidiomycota; class Agaricomycetes; order Sebacinales; family Serendipitaceae; genus Serendipita; species Serendipita vermifera. The sequence goes on along the minus strand of KN824313.1, from coordinate 311,122 downwards.
AAGTTTCAAAAAGGCGCAAATTCACGGCAAAGGCAACATGGAGAGACCGGTAATAGATCACGCGTAATGGATACAGCTCATCATTATTCAGATTATTAAAAACATGCTCGATAATGTAGCCGGTAACTGTTTTCAATCTACAACGCGCCAGTTGTATTTTAGACCCCCTCGAATCCGCTCCTCTTGGGGGCTAATAGCTTTCCCTATTATTTAAAAACGCAATAGATCAATGAACAGAACTGTAAAGCGCCAAAGGATAATGCATACCTTTCCAGACAAGCCGTCCCCAAGCTTTACCATGCTGACCATCGGGTTTTAATCGTATTTTTGTGACTTCCCAATACGACCCTTCAATTCCCTTTGCAGTCCATCGCCGTTGGGCTACTCGTGCGCCAACTCCATCTTTTGGGAGCCTCGACAATGTTCGATAGAGTGTCGTTGGATGAGGAAATATGGTCGTAGTAGCATCATATGTTGTTGCAGGTATCAATTGTGCTAAGGCTTTTGGGAGTCCTGATGCCATTACTAGCTGGTCGGAAGGAGAAATACCGTACCGGGCCGCAAAGGTGGTAGAAACCCCATCTTACCCCGCTTCGCCACTGCAGTAACACTTATGGCACAGGTATGCACACAAAATTGTGCGTAAATTGAATCATTCTGAACATAGATGAAAGCGCTGGACACGACTTGTACGCTTCAAAGCACACGGCCATGGCGACAGGGTCTTTCTGGGACAACCAGTGGATCCAAGCATCGATGGTATGTCATCTTCTATGCAATTTAATCATGTACTGATATTGTTTAGTCGGACTTGCTCTTCATTCTGGTCAGCCAGTCGACGTATACCAGATCTCAGGCACCAGTGCTCTCGACAACAGCGCTGTGGTTACGACGAACAAGCTGCAGATCGCAAAGCTATTAACCCCACTCTCCCAGGAGGAAACGTGCGTAGCAAGACACTGGTACCTCTGACTCGTTTCTGACTCGTACAGGCCACTCGTCCGTTGCCTGGGGCTGAATTACCTAGATCATGCCGAAGAAGTGGCCCACCTAGCCGGACGCGAAAAGGCAGACTTGCCGAGGTGAGCCCGTTGCCACTTATATCGCTTTCCACTCATTATACATCTGGAGGTTTCCCATCTTGTTCTACAAGGTAATGTTTACCTCTCGGTGATGATTAAGATTGCTAATTTGAAAAGCCTTCGACGACTTTGATTGCTGGTGGAGAGCCAATCATCCTGCCAGAAATTGTCAAACCCTATGAGGAACACCTGCCAGATTATGAAGTTGAACTGGCAATTGTCATCGGCAAAGCAGCCAAGAACGTATCGGAGGAACACGCATTGGACTATGTGCTCGGCTACACTGGGGCAAACGATGTAAGTCACTCTCGCCATAGACTGCTGGTCATCACTGACCCTTTACAGGTCTCCTTTAGGCAGTGGCAGCAGGTAATACCACAGTGGGGATTCTCCAAAAGCTTTGATGACACGAATCCCCTTGGGCCTGTATTGGTGTCGGCGAGCGCTCTGTCCAATCCACAGGACGTACCCTTGAAGACTACCCTTAACGGGAATGTAGTCCAGAACGGGAACACCAGGTAAGTTCGTTCTTCCCGTGTATATCACCTCCTCATGTCCCGACAGCAAGCAAATCTTCAACGTGAAGAAGACTATCGCATCACTTTCACAATCCACGACATTGCAACCCGGTACGCTCATCTTGACGGGTACTCCAGGTGTGTACTATGTTTAGTTCACTTGTCCTCATCTGATTTCCAAGCAGCTGGCGTTGGATTCGTACGACGAGAGAAATTGTGGCTAAAGCCGGGGGATGAAGTACATTGTTCCGTTGGAGCAGGAATTGGAACTTTGATAAATAGTGTACAAGCAGAACCGCAAAAGGCGCGTTTGTGAATACAACCCCTTACTCTTCCAGAGATTTCCATCTCCGCTTGTGACTCGCTTGAGCTTCGCGCAATTTTTGGATAGAACCGTGATCAGCCAGATCAACCCGATGAAATATTATAAAAATAAAAGCTTTGCGTACTGTTCTTCATTGATCTCACTGCTAAGTACCTGGGTAATGCATCAGCTGTAATCTGCGCAACTTTTTTTGGACCCAACCACTGGTGCGGCACACGCAGACAAAGCGTCAGAAAGAACGCATCTGGGCATTTCTCATCTATTCGCTTTGCTCGGAATTTTACAGACGGTCCAGACATGTCTTCATGGGGAGGTCATGAACAGTATGCCTCTGGCAGAGCAAGCCCTCCACGAGACGAACGTCGAAGGGATTCGAGACATGGAGAACCGAATTATGGGAGCTATGAAGACAATGTTCGTGATTGGGAAGAACAGGAACGACTGCGCCAATGGGACGAGTATGAAAGGGCAAGAAGTGATTGGGAACGACGGGTCAACGAGTACAAAAGCGCAGATCGCGATCGTTATGGTTCTTGTATGTCACTCTTCACGCGAGAGAGCGTTCTGCTAAACGATTTGTCACGCCTCTACAGACAATAGCTTGAAAAGACCGCGGAGTCCTTCGCCCTACGAACGTGATGCTCGACCACGAAGAGATAGTTATGGTATGTAGGATGTATATTCGCTGGTGCGTGTCATCTGATGCGTTCCAAAAGATCCTTATGGTCGTGGAGGTCGGAATCGTTACGACGACGGCCGTCGTTCTCCTAGACGGCGTTATTCTCCCGATTCACGATACAGAAGAGAACCCACACTACCGCATCCCATGGATCAGGACAGACTCGTCCCTTACCGGTCCTTCCTAGAGTGGTACAAGGAAACAGACCCAGAGCGATACTATCTAGACGAAGCTGCGACTAAAGAAAACCCCTCCGACCGGAAAGTCGGGCTCAAAGCTCGCTACGACGACTTTCGTGCCGACTACAATGCAAAACAGGTATATACTCCCCCTCCTACCCGGTATACCAGCTGATACCCAGATAATCAAGGTACAAGTGCTGTTTGAAAAGCATCACAAAGCATCATGGTTTCTTGAAAAATACGATCCTACCGAAAAGTACAGTGATCTACGCGCCCGAGTCCGCAAGCAAGGTTGGCATGGAGCGTTGAACCATTTCTTGGAAGATCTCGAAGGTGGCAAATTTGACTACGTATCCGAAGCTGTCAAAAGCACCACCACCAGTGCTACCAGTGAGAAAGCTGCTTCTCAAAATGGTGAAACCCAACCAATGGCAACGACCGAAGGCTCGGAAGAGAAGAAGGAAGAAAAACCTCTCAAACAAGAGGACGATGAAGACAAGGGTGATGAGGATGCCGAGTGGGGAAATGTAAATGGAGATACCGACGAAGTCATTATCCCGCACAAAGGCCATCAAGTTATGATCAAAACGATTCCCCCCGATATTGGGCGATTAACACTTGAGCCGGTAAGATGTCTTGGCACATGGATTCCCTTCTACTGGCCTCTGACACGCGTTTCACAGGTAGTTGATAAGCTCACAGGAGTGGTTTCTCTCGCTGTGGGCGAGCCGGTCGCCCGACGGAACTACTATCGATCTGCGTGGATTGAATTCGGGACCGAGAAAGAGGCCCGAGATGCCATGGACAAACTGGCTGGTCAAGAGGTCAGTAATGACTTGTTATCGTGCGTAAACGTACTCAAATGAGATTTAGGTGGACAACTTCCGGCTCCAGGTGACCATGATCCGTTCACCTCTGATCGCCAGGATAAAACGTACTTCTGTACTTGTCAGCACGGAGAAGAGACTGGCCGAGGATCTAAAAACCATGAAGAAGTTGGTCGATCTTTTGGAGAAGGAGGCGGACATGCTGGCCAATTACAAACCACTGGCCGAGCGCGTGGCTCAAGACAAGGAAGGCGATATCAAGATGGAGAGTCCGGTGAAGGAGAATGGCTCGAGTCAGGAAGGCCATGTACACAGGGGTTCTGCTGCGTTGCAGGCTCGGCTGGACAAGTTGCTACCAATCACCGGAGACGAGACCGATGAATATCGTTTGCAGAGAGTATGTAATTCCTCCGCCGAGGCATTTTTGGGACGTTTTATTTATCGTGGTTCCTTCCCGCGCGTGTACAACTTTGCAGCTCACAGTGTCTGTGGACCTGTATCTGAACTATCTACGCTCCGCCTTTTATTGCTGCTACTACTGTGCTGTCATTGCGGACAGGGCCGACGAACTACAACGGAAATGCGTCAAGCATATCAGAACGCCTTTTAACGAAAAGGAGATGCAGGATGTGACAAAGAGTCAGAAACGCTCTGGTATTGTGCCTTCATTGCACCCGTTTCACGCTACTGACACAATTCGAATAGATCGCGAAGAACATTGGTTCTTATTGCATGATGAGAAAGTGGAAACCTTGGTTGACCGTGACGGGGTAGATCCAACTCGCTTTGGTGGTAAAGACTATGAAAAGTGCGTCCGCTGTCTGTGCGTGTCACGTGTACTGATGGCCTCTCAGGGAGCTACAAAAGCACCTTCGCGATCAGTATAAAGAAGAAGATGAGGGCAAATACCGATGCAATGCCTGTGCAAAAATGTTCAGAAATGCCGGCTACGTCTGCAAGCATATTGCCAACAAACACCCAGAGCTCGTCGGGGAACAGTTTACATACGATGTGGGTCATCCTCGCCACGGTAAGAATCCAAACTGAAAACCACACGCAGACACAGATCTACAACAACTTTGCTCTCGATCCTCATCGAATCCAGATGCCTCCTGCCAATCCTCCCCCTCCAGGCACTGGAAGGCATGCTCGCGATGCGTCACGGCGTGATACCCAAAACGGCAATAGGAGAGGGACAATGGAAAGTGCCGAACCCATTAGAAAACGTACTCCGCCTCCAGACGCGAAGATTGATCCCCGCGCAGGGCAGAGGATGACTTACCAGGATTTGGATGAAGTAGCGGGTGGAGAAGACATAGCGCTCATGTACTAGTAATCTTTTTTTTGCACGAAATATCGAAACCATTTTTGTTGGCCTGTGCGCCTTTCATTGTACCTACCCATTTTCCCGCCACTTTACTGCCTCACAAACGAACGCCAGAAACGGGCCACTTTTGGTCGCCAACGGCATCAAAGAGAAACCTACGACTCGCCAGTTTTGGTGAGTGGTGAGCAGTTTAATAACTCACCGCTAAGGTACACACGTGAACAATGAGAGATAATCAGGCCTCAGAGAATATCAATATTATGGATACATAGGGGAGGGAGTTCAGAGTTTAATCCCTCTTTGGCTGCTAACTCTTGAGTCAACGACCTTTAGAGCTTCCACTCACCAAAGCACTCTGTGATGAGCTCCAACGCGTAAGTACTCATGTAGTAGCGAGTATTTCTGGGCCGGCTTCAGTAATTTTGATCGTCACAGCGCGCTGATAGTAAACCCATCATTCTTTCGCCTCACGCTTGCTGCGGTACTTGACATAGTTTAGAACAATTGAATGTGTAAACCCATGGTGCATACAATGATCTCTTCAAACCATAAACAAGGGCGTGACATCCGCGGAACAAGATATAATCCAAGCGTGGGGTGGCCTGGCAGCGCCTGGATCTGCAACGAGGAGTATGATCGCCGCCTCACTTTCTCTACGTGCTCTCATATACGTCGGTCCACGAGGTCCCATATTTAAAATTGCTCAAGTCAAGTCGTACGCATCTCTGCCGATCTTGAGTTGAGATAATCCTGATTGCAGGGCTCGTCACGCCTTCGCGACAGTCTTCTGGAATCCAAAGTAGATTCCCCCCCTCACGTCGGACCCAGCCATCCGAATCAATAGAGTTTGGATCGAGCGCGATGCCGGATACGGCGTCCGGACCAAAGGGACCAGACGAATGCTTGTCCAATACATCAATGGAAGGACTTGAACGTCCCAATGGGGCACTCGTATCTTCAAAGAAATGAGAAACTCAATATCAGCGGAGAGTCGCTGTGAATGAAACTTACTGTTACTCGGCGTCTCTTGAGTAGCCCAATCAGTGTTTGAGTGACCGGGAGAAATGAATGCGGCGCTCTGTATGTCCGGGGAGCCGGAAGGTATGATTTTATTGACATATCCTGTTGGCCGGTTAGCGACCAGCGCTCCCGTCGCGGCATCCCAGATTCGAATTGTACAGTCCCACGAGCCAGAAACAATGCTCCCCCCGTCTGGGGAGTATGCAACACTTGTAACCCTACTGGTATGCCCTTTTAGTGGCTCGCCTATTGGGGCTCCTGTCGCTGCATCCCAAATTCGAAGTGTGCTATCCAGTGAGCCAGAGGCAATAGTTTTCCCATCAGGTGAATATGCAACGCTCATGACTGCGTAGTTATTTCCTTTCAGTGGCTTACCGATTGGTGTTCCTGTCACCACATCCCAGAGTTGAATCATGTTCGCACTTGAAGAGACTACTTTCCCACCATCTTGAGAAAATGCCGCGCTTTTGATTATGCCGGTATGTATCTTGAGTGGCTCACCCACCGCCTTCCTTGTCGCTGCATCCCAAATTTGAATTCCACGAGCACAGGCGGAGAGAATTCTTCGCCCGTCTGGAGAGTAGATGACACTCCTGACTCCACTGACTTGTGACTTTAGTGGTTCACCCACTGGTGACCCCGTTGCTGTATCCCAGATTTGAATCGTGCCGTGAACAGAGCCAGAGGCAATCTCTCGCCCATCAGGAGAGTATGCGATGCTGGGGACACAGGAGCCACATCCCGTCAGTGGCCCACAGATTGGTGCTCCATTTTTTGCATCCCATATTCGAATTGTGAAGTCATAAGAGCCAGAGGCAATGTTTTGTCCGTCTGGAGAGTATGCGACACTTGCGACGGTGTCGGTATGTCCTTTTAGTGGCTCACCAACTGGTTCTCCCGTTGCCACATCCCAGATCCGAATCGTGTTGTCATCAAAGCCGGAAACAACGTTTCGCCCGTCTGGAGAGTATGCGATGCATGTAACCCTATCGTTATGCACTTTTGACGGGCCGCTCATTGAAGCCCCTGTCGCTGCATCCCATACTCGAATGGTGCAGTTGTGAGAGCCAGATACGATTCTTGTACCATCGGGAGAGTATGCAACGCTTGTGACGTGGTCAGCATTTCCTTCCAGCTGCTCGCCGATTGGCGCCCCAGTCGTCGCATTCCAGATTCGAATGGTGTGGTCGGCAGAGCCGGAGGCAATTTTTTGCCCGTCTGGAGAGTATGCGACGCTGAGGACATGATTGGTATGTCCTTTTAGTGGCTCACCCACCAATACCCCTGTGGCCGCATCCCAAATTAGAATCGTCTTGTCCCAAGAGCCAGAGGCAATGTTTCTCCCGTCTGGAGAGTATGCGACGCTTGTGACGACGCTGGTATGTCCGTTTAGTGGCTCTCCTATTGGAGATCCTGTCACTGCATCCCACATTCGAACCGTGTCGTCCCAAGAGCCAGAGACTATTCTTCTACCATCTGGGGAGTATGCAACGCCCGCAACCTGGCCGGCATGTCCCCGCAGTGGCTCACCGATTGACGCCCCGGTCACTGCATTCCAGATTCGAAGTGTGCCATCATCTGAGCCAGAGACAATATTCCGCCCGTCTGGAGAGTATGCGACGCTGAGGACATGATCGGTATGTCCTTTTAGTGGCTCACCCACCAGTGCTCCTGTGGCTGCATCCCAAATTAGAATCGTCTTATCCCAAGAACCAGAGGCGATGTTTCTCCCGTCTGGAGAGTATGCGACGCTTGTGACAACCCCGTCGTGTCCTTTCAGGGGGTCACCGACCGGCGCTCCTGTCACTGCATCCCAAATTCGAACTGTCTCGTCCCAGGAGACAGACACAATACTTTCACCATCTGCAGAGTATGCAACGCACTCTATCCACCCGGTATGCCCCTCCCCAAATGCCACATCTGTGGGCCATTTCTCCATCCGACCCTCGCTCACTCTCATAAGCTTTGGAAACGATTTGCATGCATTCTTCCAGACGCTTGATTCTACCGGTGTAAAAGGGAGTGCTGAGAGATAGATATGAGGAGCGCTGGTCGAAATTGGACCAGCGAACGCGAACACGAAACGCAAAGCATCCTCTGCCAATTTTACGATCTGATCGTTGAATTTCTGTCCAGATCTACTTTGTTAGAACATTCGGCATCCAGAGAAGAGCGTATACGTACCCTACTGCATTCTATGATCCTTCGCAATGCCTTGATTGCCACTGGCACCTCCCCCATCATGCTCAACACCTCTAGCCAGTATAGTATCCGCTCGCTCCTCAAAAGATCCCCCAAACCGTCGCAGATTTCTTTGCTTGCGGCATCGAGGTTCGTGCACAGGTGGCTGGCCCAATGCAGGCAACTGTATTGTAAAATATCCGAAATACTCCTCTCTACTCGCTCTTTTAGATCTTTTATGCCAGAATTCGGTAGATATGAGGTCTCCAATCCGCAGATATTGAACCTCAATCCCGTTATCATTGCTTGAAGGCAGTAGGTACTGAGCTCGATGTTTGCTAGCTTAAGGTCGACTCGAAAGTCGAGTGGGCAGAATGATCCGATGAGATATTCGAGGATCGATGTATGGCGGACTCGGATGCCATTTTTGACTGATTTGTCTCGATATAGAAGTGAGCCGAGGTCGTCGACCCACGAGCTGATACTTGCAAGCTCGACACCAGTGAATGCTGCTATGGATTCGTCGCATAGAGCACGATGTGGTGCCACACCGATAACGACTCGCGTCACCAATCGGAATTCTGCCTCTTCCGCTTTAATATGCAACTCAATGGCTGCTAGATACAGCTTATGGAGCTCGACGCTTGCTTCTTCCGATGGTCCTTGGAGCAAGCGGTTTAGGGGTGGCTTGGGGTCACGATACCCGACCAAGTACCGACTCAGGGTCTCCACGAATATGAATAGACCTCCGGATCGGTTGACAATACGGCCGAGTCGCCCTTCCCCTATTAGTTGCTTGGGGTTCTGGTGCTGTTTGTTTGCAACCCATTTCATGCGAGTCTCAGTAAAATGTCGAATGTCATTGCGGTCTTGGTCATCCTGAGACAGGTCTCGACCAGAAACACAATTCTCGTTGAAAAATGCTTGAATATCGTGCTCTGGTCGGCTCGTTACGATAAGCCTCAGCCAATGGTTCTGCTTGCAGGCTTCGACTAGTTGTTCTAGAAGTAGCCTGCGTGTAGCTGGCTCGCCACATTCATCGAGCGCATCGATCACTAGCACCAACGTGCGCGGCGGATGTGTTCTGAGCGTTTTCAAAGTGTTCACGAAAAGCTCCCCACTTGCCAACTGTGGCATTATTTGGGGCCATCACGCAATGCCTGCGCCACACAGTTTCTATACGGTCCAAACTTCCCCGCAAGTCCGTATATCAGAGTTGGGAGGATCATTTTCGTCTCTGAGAGAACTGGGTCATCGCGTCTGCAAAAAAAGCTCCTACCAAGCTGCTTGCTTTCATGAAGTCGACGACAAATTGAATGGGCGATCGACGACTTGCCAATTCCGGGCATTCCATAAAGCCACATCACACCGCCGGCATTGGAGTTTCGGGGAGTCCTATCTTCATTCAACGGTTTGGTTGCCCAGGTTGAAATATCATTTATAACTCCCACCCGCGTTCCTTCCATGCATCCACGTTCTTCATGGTAGTTTGCCGTATCAACCGGATCCAGGTGCTTCAGGAGGAGATCCTTTTCTATGATCATAATCGTGTCAGCCATTTTTAGTGAGGAACCAGGTTGGAGACTTACCAAAATCGCTTGCCGCTTTCAGCGTTGCTCCCGATACCGCATGGTCGAGATCTTCTTCCAGCTTTATAAGGTGGCCTTGAAGGTCCTTGATCTTTATGTCTTCCGATACTGTCGAAGATCTCAATGCGTTGTCTGATGCCAGATCAGATCATTGAGCAAGAGCCACATGAATCTACATACTGGTGGCACTCTTCTTGACATATTCACAAATAAACGCCGCTGTCTCCACGATTATGCTGCACAATTTCTTGATGACTGGCTCCAGCAGCTCTACTTCATCGCAAATTGCATCTTCCAATATACGGTCGGCATACGCAAGAATCTTCCCGGTACTCGTGGCAAGAGTTAGCACCAGAGCATCGTGTTTGCTCTGTTCTTGCAACATCTGTTTGAAATGAAGATTCGAATTTAGATTTCATAACAGGTTGAGAGATGGACGTACGTCGAATGTAACTCTCACAACATGAAATGCCATTTTCGCTCTAGGATTCACCTGTGGAACGTTAAACCTAGAGGTCTAATGAGAAACAATGACGTACCTCAGACAGAGTTGCACCATACGTAATGAATATGTCGACTCTTTGCTCCGTTGAGCTCTCCATTAGCGGTTTATACTGTTTCATCGCATCTTGGACTTTGGTCATGTGCTCGTACGTAGCTTCCAGCTGGGATTTTATATCAGCACTGTCCATCGAACACGAAAAGAGAGGCGTGCCGTGGGTGAGGGATGAAGTTGGAGGGAGATTGTAACTGGCTTATTTTCGAACGTCGTGGCTATCTACGTTGTCAGATTTAACTAGAATTTACTCGAAACTAACATACCTAAAACCAATGGTCTCGATTCCCAGAATGCATCTATCGCTCCCTGACCGCTGATATCGACACGAGCCTCCTGCTTTCCAAAAGAAATACCTGCGACGCTGCGGCCTGCTTTGATGATGACTGTGATTTTCAGTGCAGGTGTAAGTTCTCTATCAAAACGACCTGTGAGATTCCAGTTGATATGTTCCGGACTGGATGCCTCACAGACTATAAAGGGGTTTCCAGATCAATGTTTGTTCGTCGTGTGTCGTCCTAGTATCGTTGCTGTCTATTTGCAGCTTGACACGAAATTGTGTGTTTGTATTACTTTCGACATGAATTTCTGATATTTTAATCCTAAAAATTTCCGTGGGTGGGCAACGGATCAGGGCTTACCTTCGAGGTAAAGCGTGCTACCCACATGTTAGTTATACAATGACAATTGGATGCAATAGTACGAACCGATCATTCTCTTTTAAGTTCGGACCACTCATGCCGGGCGCGTTCGACACCGGACTCGAAGTGCTTGGATCAACTCTTACAGTAGCCCAACTGGGATTTGAGTATAATCTGAGTGGGGAGTATAATACTGTGTGAGTTTGCTACTGATCTCCAGCACGTTGGACAGGGAACACCCGTCAGTGGCTCCGCGCAGATAACTTGCACCGGACTGCAGTAGATCAACCAACAATGGCAACCACCACTCCAGCCCAAGCTCCTCTTCAAAATATGTATTATAAACGGGTCAGCCCAGAGCTGTGTTATCGCGGTATTTATTGACCAAAATACCATACTCCATGTCTTAAACACCTTTCCATCGACGTCAACACATACCGATCGGGGATAAATACGCGAATACAGCCAGTAGGAACGCCCAAACCCTGTGCCATGTGAGACTCTCAACCATTTCCTTGGTCTGCAATACGCGAAACTTGGTCCTAAACCCGATCTTATTCATTCAACAGGTGCTATCGTGAAACTCGGACCGTGCTATGGAATCCACAGGATTTCCTGTATACATGTGATGCACATTTGACCGACCCGGGGTTTGCTACTGCAGTTGAACCGGAGCCTACGAGTGGCAAAGTGGCACTGAGTGAAGAAGAACTGAACAAGATCAAGAACGACTGGGAAGAGAGTCAGAGGCGGAAGCGAGAAAAGGAGGCAAACGCGGCAAAAGAAAAGGAGAAGGAGAAAGAAAAGGAGAAAGACAAGGGGTGGCTGGGATGGATGAGTGGAGGCTCTAACAACGCGTCTGCTAGCACAAGTAGTGGGGATGCCGCCACATCCTCGGCCAAGAAGACCCCACCAGCCGCATTGTTCGCCTCTCCCAATTCGACGCCAGCGGCGCATCAAAAGTTTATCTTGAATCGACAAATCTTTGCGATGAGACAGACCGAACTCCGCAAGAAACGTCAAACATCCCAAGTCAAGGCTTTAGCACCGCGATTACCTGGTGTACCAAGCAACTTGTCATAATAGACGGTGACCGTTATGTCGAGTGTTTACTCGATTCGGTTAGGAGCAATACCACCCACTGTACTTCTAGAATTTGCAATGTCTTCGTAGAGATGGGATAACATATGATTTGGAAAGATTCTGTTAGATACTTTACAACTTGTTTTCAATCCACCCCAAGTCATTCAAGACTTTTGCATGCTGGAAGCACGGCTACATCATCGATTTTCATTCACAGAGCCTTTCCCTCTGCCCTCTTCTTGTCACCTTCCTTCTTCCTGAACTGAGCAATTTTGACGCCAACTGCGTTGTTCAATTCCTTGTGCATGTCCTTGCGATAACCAACTGCGAAAAGCATCTCCAAATGCACAAAGAAAGGAGCAAGAATGAGAGCTGTAGAGTGTTTAGACACGCTTGTAAGAGACTATGAAGATACTTACCACCGGCAATGTTGTCCAAGAGGGCTGGTGCACGCTTCTCGAATACGCCGTGGCCAATAAATTGCATGACCCAAGAGAATACGTGAACTGCTGTGGCGTATTTCATGCCATTAGGCCCATGTGAGAAAGAGTTTGCCGTGGCAAGAGAGAAGAGGAACTCGGGGAGGTAGATGAGCTGCAATATACGTGTCAGTGGACAGATAAACGAAACAGAGTGAGGACGTACAGCAGCTCTGGGCTCCAAGATCAGGTAGTATGTCTGGTAGACTATGAAAAAGACGCATGCCCACGTGGGCTCGAAGCTCATGTAGTCGTTGAACACGAGCGGCTTGAAGTTGAATGCAGAGAGCGCCTCGGGAAGCGGCAATGCAGAAAGCCAGACAAGGGTTGACCTGTGAGGTTGTTCGGTTCACACGAGCCGGTCAGGTTGTGTCCTAAACGGACGAACGTACCACATGATCAGAGGAACGCACACGATGTGAATCGTGACGTTGACTTTGTTGCTATGATATGCACCATAGAAAGTCAGCTACCGAATCGGGGCGGCGTCATTGGCAGGGCAGAAGTGCGGGGTAAGCGGTAAAACCGGCAAAGTGTGAAACCGTTAGTGAAGATCCGCAAAGGATAGGAAACAAACAAACCTGTTCTTTGACATTAAAAGGACGTGTCATTGTGATACCCGGTGATAGTTGTGGTGGTGATCAAACCTTGGGAGCTGACCAAAGTTGGTGGGTTGGGCAGAAGCTCTTTGAATCGACTTGCGGGAGCCGACGTCTGAATGAACCGGTTTTCACACGCGATTTCTCAACGAATCAAGTCTTCTTCAAATGGCATAGCAGCTCGTATCGTGCTCGCCAAACCACAGCAGTCGTCAGGCTCTCGCCATGTCCATAACACTCATCAAAGCAGAAAGGAACATAAAGCGGTCGAAGTAGACGAATTTGGGATCCCAACCCAGCCTACATGGTCTGTCAAATCGTTCCTGGCAAGCTATCCGTCCCCAGCTATCGACGACGAGACGTTGGACAAATTACATCGGCTATCGGCCTTAAAAGCTCCAGAAAAGGGGTCAGAAGAACGTGAGGTTCTAAGAGGAGAGATGGAACAATTGGTTAGACTTGTTGGGGCTGTACGAGTTGCAGACATTCCAACGGACGAGGGAGATGGCTTTATGGATGGAAGGATCTATCCTCTTTCACAGAAGATTGATTTTGCGCACAAACCAAAGCCAAAGGACGCGGGAGAACTAGTAGACAGTGGGGAGAAGTTGCCGAGCGGAAGGGAGTTATTGCGGCATAGTCAGACTGCCAACGAAACTGTATATGTTCTTCCCGATCTTTCAAAGAGATAAAATAGATGATTCTACCGTTCTGATTACTTTTCTACACTATAAACTCTTGACCTCCCCCATGTCCTCGGCACGTTCTAAGCCGTCAACTTCTGGTGTAAAAACATCCCCAAATAAAAAGAAAGAATCCATATTACAAGAATCAGATGAAAATGTTTCCGTTTCGGGCTCTGAACAGGATGGAGACTCGGGTTCAAACTCTGGCGTGACGTCAAACAATGAAGAGGAAGATGGTGATAAATCAGAGACTATGAATATGCTCAATGAAGAAGAGGACGAAGAAAACGGCCTCTCCGAAAAAGCCCTAGAGGCGTATAGGGAAGCGCAAAACCGTGCTGGAGTCATTTACATCTCGCGTATCCCACCAGGCATGAGTCCGGATAAAGTTCGTCACTTGATGAGTGCCTATGGTGAGATTGGGAAGGTGTTTTTACAACAAGAAAGTGCGTCGCCACTTTGACTCTTGGTCACATTCCCAGAATACTCAACAATAGTTTTCAGATGCAAAAACGGCGCATTTACGTGCAAAACATGGTTCATCCAAGACACCACATTACACCGAAGGATGGGTCGAGTTTCGGGACAAGAAGATTGCGCGTGCCGTCGCAGACATGCTTAACGCCCAACCAGTCGGGGGAAAAGCTGGTTCACGATGGAGAGAAGACGTATGGACGATGCGGTACCTACCACGGTTCAAGTGGTACATGCTAACAGAGCAAATCGGCAAGTGGCCTTTTTCGTCTCCCTTCCGTTGGTGTTATTGACTAACAGTTTATAATTTGATTACGAATGCAGCTCATGAGCACGCGACGCATGCTGCCCGGCTGCGAATGGAGCTCGCCCAGTCGAAACGTGAGCAGCGGCATTACCTGAAGCAAGTGGAGATTGGCAAAAGCTTGGAGAAACGCAAGCGAAAAAGGGAGAAAGATGGGGATACGAGTGTCCAGGATCCCAAGCCTTTTGCGGACTCTGCGGTCAAGTCTGATAGCAAAAGGCGAAAAGTCGAGGCAAAGGCAAATGATCGAAAGGGTCATGATCGGGGTAGTAAGGGAGGAGTGGCTGTGAATGACAAACGGAGAGAAGGGGACTTGGATAAAGTACTGGGTTCCATCTTCTGAACGGCGACATAGTGTCACAAGTTCATGGTGTAACTTGATAGATTATGCAAAAAGAATTACAACTTGAAAGAATAGGCTACAATAACTATGAGTGATGATGGGTGTTTGGTCTAGTGTGCCGTCTCTCGTCTATGCAGTCGTCACTTTTTGAATGCTCGATTGTTCGGGATTTTCTTTGAGCTGAAACAAGTGGATCCATAAGTATCAGATTGAATGAGGGCTCAAAATACGAACCTGGGTCATCCACGAATGATCGACGGGCTTGTGCTCTTTTAGCTTGGTTCGTTCAGATTGCGCAGCAAAAGCGGTTCCAATAATCATAGCAATTGTGGCACTAGCAAGGAAGATAAGTCCCACATAACCCCGAAACGTGTGAATTACTCACCCCTGCGCCCACATACGCACTTGGACGATCTTCTGGCTCGTCGTCATGTATCTGAACAGATATGTTGGCCCGAACAACCCAGAATAACCCACAGTAACCAACTCACTTGTCACGGGAAATGTACGCCCACGCGCCAGCCATAGCCGCAGCCCAACCACCGACAATAATCGAATATCGATGATCGCTCAAGCCTTCTTTAAGCTTATCCATCGTTTTTATCTGTTTTTCCTTTTCCTTTTCCGCTTGTCGCTGACGTTCGAGTTCCTCGCTGCCATACAAACTTTGACTGTATCGTTCACGGTCGTAATTGATGCCGGCACGTTCAGCCCAAATGACAGTGGTGGCACTCGTAAGCATGACGACACCAAATGCCTTTAGTGGGAGCGGGATGGCGCGGTACGTCGGTGAGATGCGATGCGCGAGTACAGAGAGCGGTAGACTCGTTCCTAAACCGAGTGCTAAACCTTTTGCGGCACCGACGCGTGTGACCTTGTCAAATTCCTCGATTTCTTCCTTGGTCACAATCTAGTGTCGTAATGGTGTACCCATGCGGAAAATTTCAAGAGTGAGAACGAGCCCAAGTCAGTATTCGCGTTTCAAATATCGTTAAGTATTTATCTAACCTTCATGGTGGGCTTTTTTTTCGTGCAAGTGTAGGGTGGTGATGAGCTCCAAGGATTGACGTATGGATGAGGCAATATGTAGTTCCCTTTAAGCGCCCGTAAGCGAAAAGCTTATGCAATCTGCTTAGGTAAGCCAAGGCTGGCCAACGAATCTAGACGTTCTACGGGAGAGACGGGACGGGAAACGGAAACAAACGTGCCGAATTGCTAACATGGGTCGGCACATTCATATTCAATTATAACACTTTATTTTTCACATGAGCACGCAAGATATGCTGGTTTTCGACAACGCGGAGAAAAAGCTTACCACATCGCGCGTAGCGCAATGAGCAAGCAATTCCCCGCATCGCGTAAAAGAATTTGAATTGGGCAATAAGAGTGACTACCTAGGGATCATATATGGGCCTGGGGAGACATAATGGGATGATGAGGATGATTAAGTCGTAGCAATGATGTGGAGAAAAGCAGACTTTGGTTTGGTTTGGGGTATTGTTGGTTGTCGAACAACAGACAATGCATGCATGTCGTTAAAGGGTACGGGTAGGATAGGAGAGGATTCGGAGGACAACTACATTGCGGTAGGTGAGACAAAAAATAACAAGGGGATGAGACAATTGCAATCGGTGAATGGGGGAGAATACAACCGATGATGGTGGTGGTGGTAGAATGCGGTAGACAACACGCCTCTGTTGTCGTTTGTTCGACGGCCAATAAAGTTATGGTGAGACCATGGGGGTTATACTGAAACGTATGGGTTTGTGATTATAAGGTGGGCGACCAAGAAAAACGTTTGGACGATTATGATTTTGGTTTGGTATCAAGAAAACGATGACGAAGCGGCCATTTGTTGAAGACGTGGGGCGGCCGGACAAGAAAGTGGTGCTGGGGGGGAAAATAAAAAATTTGATGACGATTGATGCCGAAGAGTTTCATGCATGAAAAAACGAATATGAGAGATGACGATATGAAGAGCGGGGCGGCCGAATTGATTGATCAGGAGGTCCTATTTGCGGGCGGCGGCAGTTCCCGAGGACGAGGCGAGGGCGCGAGCGGAGACGATGGCGGACAATACCGAATATTGGACAGAAAGTGATGCGCGTTTAATTATTGAATATGGTTAAACGCCCTGGAGGCGTCAGGAGACCCGCTGTGAGACGCAAAAGATTGCAGGGCCGTCTTTTCGATTTCCGTTGCCGAGTTTTGGTCGAGCGCCCGAGAGTGCAACGCCGCAGCCAAACAACAAACAACGTAAATTAAAAAATTAAACCTGCTCCAAGGGACCGCTCGACTGGCCGCTCAGCTGAGCGGGTCGTTCGAGGCTTATTTTCGGCAGTTTGCGCTTGGAAGAGCAGGGATGCTGGGAAGACTGTCGGGTTCGGACCGGTCTCTCCTCTTGAGAGAGAGGAAATCGGAGGCGAGTTTTCCAACTGCTCGCGAGATCGACTTTCCACTATAATCGAAACATGTTAGAAAACCGGACATTGTAACTGTGCAACGCAGAAGGAGGTAGACTAGTAGGCGGCGGAAGGGTCTTGACAGACCGATGCATGTGGGTTGTGTGTGTGATATGATGATGGCGGAACTAAGCGAAGCGGAGTGGGGGTGCCACCGCAACAGAGAATTGAAACGAAAAAAAAAGAATTGAAAAAAACAAAGACTAACCGAGAACGCGAAAAGGTGCTGGTTGTGGGTGTTGCCGGTTCGGCGGAAGAGAGACTGTCCGCGCTGGAATAGACACTAGAATCCTGATGATGGAGACTAGCTTTCGATGCCTTTGGTGCCAATGAACATCTGCTGGATGCAATGGAAGCGGCTGAAGACGCGCTCGATTCGTGGGTCGAGGCGAGACTGGGTACCGAAGCGGTACTCTGGCTAGAAGGGGCTGGACTCGGGTGACGATAGTGTGGTGGCAAAGGGTTTATCATCTTTGGAACTGGAATAGCCGTAATAGGCCTCTTTGAAGAGCCAGAAGAGGACGAAGAGTCGCTGCGTCTGCCAGTGTTGAGATCGAGTGGGTCGTTAGCGAGCCCGTCATCGTTCAAGCTGAGACCAGCCATGTTGAGATCGATGGCTGTATGACGTTTTGTACGTCGATCTGCGCGTGCTGGGGGCGCAGGCGATAGTGGTGTTGCTCGCAATGGAGGAGACTCTGGAGGTGGGATTGAGCCGTATGAGAAAGACATTGTCGAGATATTAGTGAGCAAAAAAGCTGGGAGCGGGCGATGATGGGGGTGAGGTCAAGTGAGGTGTTAGTCACGACACCACTACCAGCATTTATACGTGCTGGCGTCGGAGAATGCCTTTGAGCGCGCTGAATAGTACAATTCAAAAGTAGAAAATAATAATAAAATAATTGAATTTCGACCTGCCATATCCAACGTGTGATTCAATTCAAACCCGTTCAAATTCATTCCCATGGAAGCGAGGAGTCCGGTCGTTGTCTTTTGGCAGATCCGGACCATTATCCTTCACCCTCCCCAACAAGTCTGACATTCATCTCCTTTTATGTCCATAGTGGGCTTCAGGTCGATGGGAGGCTCAACCCCAGCCCATCCCGCACTCCGTCCACCAATGCCCATCCATCGTCTCCATGAGCTGCAAACAAGTTGACTCCAAGGATACCATATCGTCTTCCCATTTCTCCTTTCAGGCGCATCGACTCCGGGTCATCGTATGTGACCACTTGTCGTCGTGCCTCACTTCGCAGCCAGGGCTGTCAAATATGGTTAAAGGAACAAGCAACAACCCCACCCGCCCAACCGAAGTCCAAATCGAGTAATCGAAAATCCGTCAGCTCTGGAAAAGGATTTTTTGCATATATCAACTCACCGTACTAGAACAAGAATCCCAACGTCGTTCGAAACCTCCCGCCCCGTTGTAATTCCTCCATCCATTCCCTCCTCCTTCTCCGCCGCCGTTTCGGACAAGCGCCCCCTGGCCAACAAGCTGGTTGAACTGGATCTGACCACCATCACTGCCTCCATCGTCACCCGTGACTTCTACCGCACTCATTTCCATGGTATTACCGTGGGTTGTCCTCGAGAGAACGATCGAAGGCGTCGATCCGGCTCTTTCGTCCCGACTTGCGAGTTGCTCTCGCTCTGATCGGGACACGTACCCGTACGCAGGCACACCCAGCACGAGCTGTCTCGCAGTAAATCCGGCATTGAGCCAGCTTCGGATAGCCGCTTCCGCATTCGCCTTTGGCTGCGTCGAATTTCCGCACCCATCGGCCAGAGGCGCGTTCGGGCCTGGATTGGGCGAGGCTGTAGGCAGGCAGGGAGGTAGGTAAGCGGGTATGAAGGCCAGGCAAGCGCGCGTGCGGGTATGCAGAGTAAGCGGGTTGGTTGCACAGCGAAAATCACGCATGTCGTCAGTGTAAAAAAAAAAGTTCGTCAGTTAAAAAAGTCTAAAACCTTGTGAAATGAAACGGGCCCTAAGGGCCGTGATGCGGAAATTGCAGCGCTTGCTTGTAATGCAACGCGCCCGTTAACCAACCAAAAAAATATGACTCACAGCCCCAAACGTCGTAATTCATTAAGAGTATCCAGTCGAGGACTCGCGCAAACTCGGACACGTCGCCAAGTGGCTGTCCGTCTCTATCGGCAAAAGGCCACACTTGTGTCGCAGCCGTGATCCTTGCGCTCGGAGGAAGCTTTTTTCGGAGTCGTTTCAGAAACAAAAGGAAATTACTCGTATCATCTGGGGAATATTCGTTGCCGGCGCCAGATTGGTTCGGATACTCCCAATCAATGTCGATGCCATCCAGCCCAAACGCCTCATACACCTTGACGATCGATCGACACAATTTAGAACGACCAGCAGACGTGCTCGTTGCGCGCGAAAAATGAGCGCTTCCCGTCCACCCACCCACACTGAGCTTGACATATCGACCCTGCGCGTGTGCCCCTGCCACGAGTCGACGGAGGAGGTCTTCTGAATTGGATTGTGTAAATA
>KN824313.1:199000-290520 GCA_000827415.1 Serendipita vermifera MAFF 305830 | reverse complement strand
TTTCTGGTGCGTTTGGGAACTGTCATTATTGGAAAGAATGGTAACGAACAATGTTCGTGTAGAATTAGAAGTGGATAATGTAGTTGAAGGAATAGTGTTAAATATCGATAATCAAAGCGTTATCGAGCCTAAAGAATTACGGCGAGATAGTGTTTGGGATCAAGTTGAGCGGGCCAGTGGCACATTCGATGCAGCTAACGGGTAGGCCACCAAGAACCATAGAAAGTAGCAGGATGATTTGAGAACAAACTTGCCTACAATTTCCAGAATAACCTGGGTTGAGGGTCACCGCCAGTTATGCGGGGATGTGTAGACCAATACAAAGGAACCCTAGAATACAGTACATCGAGGCGTTCACAATAATGCTATCCCGAGGCGTTCCTCCTATTTACCATCACCCGCTCCTTCCCGAGCCACCTTTAGCATCTCTTCAACGTCACTCAACATCTGTGAATCCCATCAGTCATGGAGAAACAGCGGGAAGTCGTCGTGTGCTCACCAGTTTGGCGGTCTCGTAAGCGTCGGTTCCCGGTCGATTGTATACACAACAGTTTGCCAGCATTCGCCTCAGTTCCCTCTCCAGCTCATCCCACGACACGATATGTCCGGTTTTTATTGCGCGTGAAATGGTGCCCAGATCTGTCGGGCGCTGGACGGCTTGTGTATAATCAGGCGCATCCTTTTTTGTCACAGGTCGTCGGAAGAGTTCGGCGTGCTTGTTGTTATTGAGCAAGTTGATGATTGGGGTCATGGATTGCTTGAGTTTATTGTTGGAACGTCCCACAGCACTCGAAGGGACGGCAGGCGTCATGGCTAAGTAAACGATTGAGCATCTACTTAGGCAAGCAATGCACGGCACGAACGTTCGTCTTCTATTGTGCTAGAACGATCTCGCACTCTCTTGGTGATGGTCGGCGGCGGAAGATCGACGTCCATTTCGGAGGCTTTGCGTTTGTGCCCTATTCATAGTCAGTACAGCATCTTTGGTGCGGGTATACTGCCTACCCCTTGTACTTTTTCTTCTTCCCGGATCACCCACAACAGACACATTCTCGTCGGTGGCGCCGGTCGGGGTGGGCGCACTCTCCACTGTCCCTGCCATAGACGCTGTCGCGGGCGAATGAGGAGGCTTTGACGATTCGGGGCCACCACGTCGCCGTCCTCTTGCTGATTGCTGTGATGTCGAGTCCGATGCTGGAACCCTGATGAGCATGGGAGACAAATGCAAGCCAGGGCCACAGACCTTTGTGTCCCTTTCCTTTGCGAGACGCTTTTGGAGAAGGTGCAGACGGCGGAATTTCAAGAGGCTCCAATACGGGAACTTTTCTGCTGCGGAGCCCCCTGACGGGCCGACTCTTTTCAGCTTCCTCCTCCTCATTTTCTCCATCCCCTTCCTCCTCCTCTTCGTCATCTCCTTCAGCATCGTCATTATCGTCTTCGTCCTGATCCTTGGAGTCGTCTCCCTCATCTTTTTTGACCACAGGTGACTTGGGCGCTGGGGATGTCGCCTTTTCAGGCTCGGTTTCCATTCCGTCTTCTTGATGCTTGACTGTGACATCTGCTTCATCAATATCCATGTCTTCCCGCTCCTGGGGCGGAGCTGATGCCGGGATGGTTGGTGTATGTACGGGAGAGTCGATGGATGACAGTTGCGACGAAGACGACGAAGCAGGGGCTGCAGGGACAGAGTGAGCAGGGACAGGTGTAGGAGGTACTGGCTCGGGCTTCTTGGGAGCAATTTTCTCATCCCATGCGCCATTCTTGATTTCGGTCAACTCGTTGTTCAGATGACTGTAGGAATACTCATTAGAATTGACACATTTTTGATGGTGTAAACGTACCGGAATGCATCTTCTTTTAAGAGAATTTGTTGGTGCAGCTCGTTGAGGCGGTAATGATACAAGCGCTTTACCAAGTCGAGATTCTCCGCCGCTGCCAGGGAATTGGTGAATGTATCTCATAAACTACACATTCACATACCTTGTGGGGCTTTCAGTCGGTCTTGCAGCCCCGGATCAGCCCTATGAACATGCTTTAGTTGAGGCGTAGGGTCACTCGAGAACCAACTCGTACAAATTAACGCTCATTTGTCGCATGAGATTGGCCCATAATGTCTCGCATTCCTATCCTTTGTCAATAAGAGCAAGCAACTGGCGTCATAAACTCCTTACAAGTGCGCTGAAGGCGATCTGCCTTCCGCGTTCGGCGCTAGCTCGTAGTAACGCGATAGAAATGGCCGGCCATTCGGAAGCACCGAGCTGGTGAACTACTTGAGCCAGAAGTAGTCGGTCTTCCAATGTCGGCTGTCGTTGCATTCGGGGGCGGAAGGGTCGACGTATAGAGAGCAACCTTGGACCCGACACTCATCTTCTTCAATCAATTAATGTTCAAATCAGTTGTAGAATAGACCATTATCAATGAATACTTGAACGCGTTCTTTTGATGGAAGCTCTATTTGGAGAGTGCGGGGCAAGTCGCCGCTCTAAACATCCCCGCACTCGGGTTGCATGCCTATTCTCAATCCATCCATCAAAAACCAATATTAGGCGGCCAATACGGCGGCGCTGGCGATGGCTTCTCGTTCGTGGCTCCCATCACCCCACTTCCTAAACCTTCCGACATCAGTCGTCCGTTGTTCTGCCGTGCTGGTCACCTGAACATAACGCTTAGTTCAAATAACGACTGCGTAACCCATTTTGAGCGGCGAGCCCGAACCTCATTGACAGACTAGAAGTGTCGCCCTTCCGGGTCCGGACGATTTGTAGTCACACGATTCCGCGCCGGGGGAGCAGCTATAAGTACCGAATCAAGTTACTTGTAAAAATCCACTATCCCCTCCAAGTATGGTTTGGCTTGCAAGATACGTCGGCATCGCGTCCTTGTGCGCATCCGTGGCTGCCTCGGTGCTGCACCCACCAGTCGAAAAGCGTGCCACTACAGGCAGTAAGTGAATTACATGGGTATTTTTGGACTTTCATTGACCTTCACAGACACTATCATTCAGCTCTTCGAGTGGACGTGGGACTCCATTGCCTCCGAGTGCACAAACTTTATAGGACCAAACGGTATGTATGTTATACTCATCCGTGATCATTGCTTACTTTGGGACTAGGCTATGGCTATGTACAAGGTTCTTCACTTTCCCCGTCTCTGTGACATCTGCTTATTTGTCTCTAGTCAGCCCTCCCGCCGAGCATATACAAGGTAACTACGACCCAAACTTGAAATACAGTGGCTTATTATCCCCAAGGCTCCTCATGGTGGACAGACTATCAGCCTGTCTCGTACACCCTGACTTCAAAGCGGGGAAATCGTTCTCAGTTTGCAAGCATGGTTACTACCTGTCACAACGCTGGTGTCAAAGTCCTGGTTGATACCATCATGAACCATATGGCTGGTATCGACAGTGGGACTGGTGTGGCTGGCTCGTGTGAGTAGATTCGGTAACGCCCGTAATCACATGTTGACTTCTTGTAGCCTTCAGTATGCTACCAGACTAAGGAACCTGGCATCTACTCATATTCTTTTAGCGCATTACAATTACCCTGGCATCTACGGAACGCAAGATTTCCACCACTGTGGCCTTACCTCAGGCGATGACATTGTAGACTATAGCAGCCGAGCTCAGGTTCAGACATGCGAGCTGGTGAACCTGGCCGAGTAAGTCTCCCCGTTTTGCTTGATTCTTGCGCTCATCTTTAACAGTCTTGCAACCGAGACAGAATACGTACGAGCACGCCTGGCGACTTACTTGAACGATCTTGTATCCCTTGGTGTGGATGGCTTCCGTCTGGATGCAGCTAAGCGTAAGTGCAGTTGCAAGCGATCAATGATACAGTTTCACAAAGCAAACAGACATGGCTGCAAGCGACATTGGCAACATCCTGTCCAGGGTCAGCTCGGTCTCTTATGTCTCTCAAGAGGTATGTGTCCTTGGATTATATGATTTCTTGCTCCTTACGATTTGGTTAGGTGATCTACGGCTCCGGGGAACCCGTGCAACCAAGCGAATACGTGGGTAATGGAGCTGTACAAGAGTGAGCCTCATAAAGGGCGGTACATTCGGAGGCTTATTTGATATATAGATTCCGGTACACGTCCACCATCAAAGACGCGTTCCAATCGAGTGGCATCAGCTCTCTGCAAAATCTGGAGAGCCGTGGATGGGTCGCTGGTAGTTCTGCAAACGTCTTTGTGGCCAATCACGATACGGAGAGAGTGAGTATGGCATGCACTGGCTTTTGGTTATTCACATGGCTTCAGGGTGGCTCCTCGTTATCATACAAATCCTCGTCCAACACGTATACCCTCGCAATGGTCTTTTCTCTGTAAGTATCCAAAGCAGCTCGCTCAGAGACTCGACTCAACTGTAATCCAGTGCACACTCGTACGGAACACCATCTATCCTAAGCGGGTACTCGTTCAGCGACAACGATGCCGGTGCTCCCAACAGTGGTGCTGGGACATGTTCGGGAAGCACAGGCTCAAACGGCTGGTAAGAGAATAATCGATTTGAAACTATTACTTGTTTTTAATGTCTGGATATCACAGGCTTTGTCAACACCGTTGGCCCGCAGTCGCTGGAATGGTCGGATTCCACAACGTTGCCGGAAGTGCCGCCATAAACAACTGGGTCAGTGGTACAAGCCAACAGATTGCGTTTGGACGAGGTTTGTCTCTTTCTTTCTTTCCACATTCCTTCTCGTTCACACGACGTATCTAGGATCCGCCGGTTTTGTTGTGATTAACAATGCCGACTCGTCATGGTCGGCGACATTTACAACCTCACTTCCATCGGGCACATATTGTGACGTGTATACAGGGCCGAAGTCTGGCTCGTCTTGCTCAGGCTCTTCCTATACCGTCAGTGGAGGTTCATTCAGTGCCACTGTTGCAGCGAGAACGGCGTTGGCGTTGCACACAGGTGCCACGACCAGTACTATCGCATCCACCTCGGACCTTCCGACGCCGACGACTACGACGACGACGACGACGACGACAGCTAGCTCGGGGTCAGCAAAGATCACATTTTCCGTATACGCAACCACAACTTGGGGACAGGTACGCCACTTTTTCTTTCATTGTGAGGCTGAAACTGAGGATTCATAGAACATCTACGTGACGGGCAGTATCTCTCAGTTGGGTAGTTGGACGCCAGCTTCAGGAGTGAGTAGTATCCAAGATAGTGAACATGGCTCTGATATTTCAGCAGGTGGCCCTCTCTTCGGCGTCATACCCTACCTGGGTAGGTTCAGTGACGGTTCCAGTGGGCACGACATTCTCGTACAAGTACACAAAGGTCAATGGATCAACGGTGACATGGGAATCTGACCCCAATCGTTCCTACACCGTTACCTCGTCGTCTGCTGTGACAATCAGTGATACTTGGAGATGAAGAAGAATACCCCGAGCAGCCTGCTCATTGTAGCTTTATTCCAAGGAAATGTTTGAAAAAGTTGTTCTTACACGTGGATTTGTGGGACACTACGCATGAGATACCAGCCCGTTTAGGCGTTGCACCCGGGGTACCACTTTTCACCCAGGGTTGAACTCCTCCGACTCATAGCCTTTTCTCCGCTCTCGCCCAAAGTCTCACTAAACAATCTTGGAATCACGAACTGAACGCTTCTTAAGGAAGATTTAACAAATACCCACGCAACATAACGCGTCTCAGCTGACAAAGTACTATAAGAAAACCGAAACGAACGCCCAGCCGGTCAAAGAAAAGATGTTTTCAAGATTGTGGTCAAGCTCATCTGTTCCTAATACCAAAGCTGATGCTGAAGAGCCCCCGGAATCTACTGCCTCCGCTAGCCCCCCGCCGCCGTCAGAGTCGGTCGCCGCTACTGCCCTTCCAGCGGCCCCCAAGCCCAAAAAACCACGCGCACCGAGGAAGAAGGCTGCTCCAAAGGCTACAGACGCGCCGGACGCGTCCACCAATGGCGACGCTGGCCTCAAAGTCGTCGTCGATAGTGCCGAACCCAATGGGACCGGCTTTAAAGACATTGAGGGACTGCGCGAACTCATCGCTGCCGTTCCTCCAAAGACTCTCCACGTCTTTCTGAAGCAGCGCCTCGACGTTCAACGGCCTGGCACGAAGAAGAGGCCGAATGCGAATGTCTTCCCCACATTGGACGCGGATTACCCCGTCATTAGCGCATTTTTCACCGGTCTTACGGCTCCACCTAAACAACATTGCGTTCGGTGAGTAGGATACCCGTTGACCGTGTGAATGAGAGGTTAATTCATTGCTCCTATAGTTGCCATCAGGATTATTTCGATATTGATAATGGGCCTAGAAGCTGCGTACGTATTACAATCTCTTTTTGGTGCGCACCGGGCTAACCACAAGTGTAGGTCAAGGAACACGACGATGACAGTGCTGTTGTGAGAGGATTCGCGGCGAGTGTTCACCGCACCTTTTGGGGCTGCTGTGGTCAAACTGTTGACGGAGACGGGGATCAAGGACCTCCAACCGGTTGGTCTATTCTCCACGTGACTATTTAGATACTAATGAAGCCTTTACAGGATGGTGCTACGAAGGACCTCACACGACGGACCGAGAAGAGGCTCGCTATCGCCAGGATGGTACACCAGAGGATGACCATCTAGGCGACTGTACCAAGTTGCGTTGTGGACAGGCCTCGCGCAAACTCAAGCGCAAGCGTGCCGACTCTGTCGATAGCGACTCGGACGAGGACATTCCGATTTCTGCACTCGAGCCCCGTGCGCGTCATGGCAGGCGAAAGAGCGAGGCAGGCCGCAAGTCCATGGCCGAGCTAGCTACGGATGATGACATTGACATGGAGGACGCGACGCCAGAGAAGAAGCCTAAGCCCAAGGCCGCACCCAGGAAGAAGAAATCCGATGCTGCCGAGGAGAAACAGGACAGTCCAGCGCCCACTGCAACTTTGGGCGTCCCCAAAACTAAAG
Organism: Serendipita vermifera MAFF 305830; assembly: GCA_000827415.1. Lineage (NCBI taxonomy): Eukaryota > Fungi > Basidiomycota > Agaricomycetes > Sebacinales > Serendipitaceae > Serendipita > Serendipita vermifera. The sequence continues at coordinate 283,587 of KN824313.1, read as the reverse complement.
GCAAGGCACCCCGTGCAAAGAAAGGGGCTGAAGAGAGTGGAACGGAAGCGCCGGCGGGTGCAGCTGCTGGTGCGAAAAAGGCTGCCAAGAAGCGAAAGACGAGTGACTGATGCGTTCGCCCCCCGATGTTATGCCTGGTAATGACGACACACTTATGTGCTATGGAAGATAATACAAGGAGATTTAGTCTGAGAATGAAATTTTTGTTGCGTATGTGAACTGAATTGAGCCAATGACGTCGTTTGTCCTGGCCTCGGCCTATTTACGCGGCGGATTGATTTCCGTCTCATTCCACACTCTGTCGCCAACAAATCTTATTCCACAGAAATTCAGGGAATATTGGTGACTGAACACTATGGACGCTTTCAAGAGTATGCCACTAATAATGCCCCTTAGCCTCTACGTCGATAATGCTTACCACATATACAGATTTCATTCGTCACGGGAAGCACGCCCGTACCAACCAGCAAGCTGCGACGGCAGAACCAACAACGACGCACAATGTCCCATCTAAAGATGAACGAGCTCGACTCGCAGCAGAAGAAGCTAAGCGGCACGCAAAGGCTGAACGCGAGCGAGAAGACAAGGCAGCGGCCTTGAAGGACCGTGCTCATCATACACAAGCCGCAGAAGCAATCGTGAAAGAAGAACGAGCTGCAAAAGATAAGATGCCAACGATCAAGGGTCTCGAGAGGTTTAGGTTGCTTGATAAGATGGGAGAGTGAGTTGATCCCTCATCTCGTCGCTTCTACCGTCTAATTCGAGCCATTCCCTAACAGTGGCGCATTTTCCAACGTTTACAAGGCTCTAGATCTTACTTCAGGGCAAAAAGTCGCAAGTGAGTTTTCGGTGGCTGGCTATGACCGCATTGGAAACTCATGGCCCGCCGCCCTCTACAGTCAAAGTTGTTCGCAAATACGAACTCAATGCTACCCAGGTCGGCTTCAGTCGCATCTTTCTCTTTTCGCACCCTTCTTATTATTATTCTTGTTTCTCCTTTTGCCCCCCTCTTTCATCCATATGGTGCGCGCGCGGCATCCCAAAAACTCGTTTCGGTGAATGATGTCCTGCGATGCCTGCATTACAGGATGGAAACAAGCACCTAGATCCAGAGCTCAAAAAGAAAAAGCCGCGCGCCACCGAGGTATGTTCTCCAAGCCCCGGCCTGCCCACAGATTTCATTCGTAATTCTTACACCCCGCATGTCCGCCCTCGTCACACCACATCTGACATCATTCTACTTTCATAGCGAGCAAACATTCTCAAAGGCACGCGTCACACCTCGCTCGTCAACTCCGGTCCACCACTGACATCATCATAGAGGTCCAAATCATGCGCGGCGTCGATCATCCGAATATTGTCAAGCTTATTCATTTCTCCGAATCTGAGGAACACTACTTTTTGGTCCTGGAACGTACGTTGGGCTTCCACATTATGATTTTCTGTTTCTTACCAATCATGCAGTCATGGAGGGTGGCGAGCTTTTCCACCAAATGTATGCAGCCACTGAACAATACTTGACAACAAGCTAATCTATATTCTAGCGTCAAGCTCACCTACTTTAGTGAGACGCTGGCTCGTCACGTGATCCTCCAGGTTGCTCAAGGCATTCGATACCTGCACGAAGAAGCTGGTGTCGTCCATCGTGATATCAAGCCAGAAAATCTCCTCTTTGAGAGGATACCTATCATACCTTCGAAAAACCCTATTAATCGTCCCTATGACGAAGAAAAAGAGGACGAAGGCGAATTCATCAGCGGCGTTGGTGGTGGTGGTATTGGTCGTGTCAAGATCGCCGATTTTGGACTCAGCAAAGTCGTTTGGAATGAAGATACTATGACCCCTTGTGGTACCGTCGGTTATACCGCACCGGAAATTGTCAAAGACGAAAGATATAGCAAAAGCGTTGATATGTGGGCACTTGGATGTGTCCTGTACACACTTCTTTGCGGCTTCCCTCCATTCTACGACGAAAGTATCAATGTTCTTACGGAAAAGGTCGCTCGGGGGTACTACACCTTCTTGAGCCCCTGGTGGGACGATATCAGCGCCTCTTGTACGCTCTTTCTGCCTGTTTGATCGATTTACTAAAATTTCACCAGCCAAGGATTTGATCACGCACTTACTCTGTGTCGATCCTACTCAACGATACACTATCGACGAGTTCCTCGCTCATCCATGGTGCCGTGAAGCGGCCGGCACGATGCCACCTCCTAAAACCCCTGCACACGGCTTGCCAATGGACTCGCCACTTCTCCAGTCTGCCCATGGAATGGCAGTCGGCCGCTCTCCTGGTCTCGCGACTCTCAAGGAAGCCTTTGACATTACCTACGCCGTTCATCGAATGGAAGAGGAAGGTGCTCGCAGGCGAGGCGGCGCTGCTTTCCTGGGTGACCTCGACGAGGAGGATGAAGACGAAGATGGGGATGCTGCAATGGTTTCTGCCGTCAAGAGCCGTGCCCCAGGTGGTAACCTGCAAGGCGCACAAGGAGCCAATGCCGGCACGAGAGGAGTAGAAACCGGCACGGTCATGAACCGCGAAGCAGCCAAAGGAGCCTACCAAGGTGGTCAGGCAGGTCCGAGAGATCGTGGTGAAAAGAAGCGCGGCTTTGAGCTGAATATGGGTGGAGCGACCTTGCTCGGGTGAGTATACGGTTCTGAGGCATTTCACGTTGTATATTGACCGAAACCATATAGACGCCGCAAGAGGACGCCTCCAGATGTACAAATGGTGGATGGATACAGTCAACGAGTGCCCGTACACGTACAAGAAAATCCTGGATCGCCAATGACGATTGTCTAATGGTCTCGTACCATTTTCGCGTAACCAACGGGGGTTTGCTGCGTCCAAGTGATGTGCATCCCCTTTCCTTGCAAGGTCGCGTGTTAATGGACAACTCCATGTCGCTGTTCCGTGCTCGGACTGATTTATACACGCAAGCCCGGTTTTGCTCTCTCTCTCATTCTAATCCTATTTTTGAATTGGCCAATTCTGTAACGATGAAACAAATTATCTGCTTTTGATTTCCCGGATTACCCGCTAGTTAGTTTTCTTTCGACCGAGCCCTCATTAGACTTGACCTATCAGAATGATTACATTTGATTCGGCCGACGAGGTGCATTGATGAATAAAGCCGAGAGGATCCGATGGACCTCATCGGGGGTGGCGTCCTGGCCGGTATATAATTAGTTGGCGAACCTCGAGAGGAGACTTCTTGCCTCTTTACCAACAATAATGCCTGCTGCAGTCAGCTCTCCTCGTACTCTCTACGACAAGATTTGGGACGACCATGTCGTGTAAGCTCAAAGTTCTCCCCTAGCCGACTTCGGCCGCTGCTTACCAGAGACTTTCCAGTGACGTTCAACCAGATGGAACAACGTTGCTGTATATTGATCGGTATGGTGTATATCATGCTCCGATAAGCTTGTACTAAGCCAGGTTCAGACATCTTGTCCACGAAGTCACTTCGCCCCAGGCATTCGAAGGACTGTACGTTCGGCATCTCCTGAGTAGCTATATCCTCACTAATGCTATAATAACCATCTAGTCGTACTGCTGGTCGTCCAGTCCGAAGACCAGATTGCACTCTTGCCACCGTCGATCATAACGTGCCGTATGTAGAGCGGAACCACTCAGCACAGCCTATCACTTACTCAATGCTCATAGTACCACCTCGCGCAAAAACTTTACCTCGGTAAAAACGTTTATCGAGGAGCCTGACTCTCGTGACCAGTGCATGGCCTTGGAAGACAATGTCAAGGAGTTTGGGCTCACGTACTTTGGAATGACTGATAGGAGACAAGGTACGCATTGAATTGCAAATGTCTGTATCCCCCGCTCATTCTTCTTTACAGGCATCGTGCACATCATTGGGCCTGAACAAGGGTTTACTGTACGTTCGAGTATGGTTCCTCTAGTACTGTATCTAACGACTTTTATAGCTTCCTGGAACAACATGCGTTTGTGGAGACTCGCACACATCGAGTAAGTTGGACCCTACCTCATTACCACACCTACTCATGACTTCCATCAGCACATGGTGCCTTTGGTGCAATCGCATTCGGAATTGGTACCTCTGAAGTGGAGCATGTCCTTGCTACCCAGACGCTCCCCCAGAAAAAGTCGAAGAACATGCGCATCACCGTCGATGGCACGCTCACCGAGGGCGTGACTTCCAAGGATGTCATCCTCCACATCATCGGCGTAATAGGTACTGCGGGTGGCACCGGATCCGTCATCGAGTACGCTGGCTCCGTCTTCCGCGGCTTCAGCATGGAGGCTCGCATGAGCGTTTGCAACATGAGCATCGAAGCCGGTGCTCGTGCCGGTATGGTAGCACCCGATGATATCACCTTTGAATATCTGAAGAATCGACCTCTTGCTCCCAAGGGCGAGGAGTGGGAACGAGCAGTCGCATACTGGCGTTCTCTCCAAACTGATGAAGGCGCAAAGTTTGACACTGAGATCAACATCCGGGCTGAAGATATTGGTCCAACCGTGACGTGGGGAACCTCTCCTCAGGATGTGGTGCCTATCGGCGGTAAAGTTCCAGACCCACAAAACTTCTCCGATCCAATCAAGCGTGCTGGTGTCGAACGTTCCCTGGAATACATGGGATTGAAGCCAAATACACCAATGGAAGAGATAACCGTCGACAAGGTTTTCTTGGGCTCGTGTACCAATGGACGCATTGAAGATCTTCGTTCCGCTGCCAAGGTGGTCATTGCTGCCGGGCCTGATGCACGCGTTGCACCAAATGTCCATGCTATGATCGTACCAGGATCTGGTTTGGTGAAGCAGCAGGCGGAAGCAGAGGGACTTCATGCCATCTTTATCAATGCTGGCTTTGAGTGGCGCGAAGCCGGTTGTTCGATGTGCTTAGGCATGAACCCTGATCAACTCGCTCCTGGTCAACGATGTGCCAGTACCTCCAATCGCAATTTCGAAGGCAGGCAAGGCGCGGGTGGCAGAACCCATCTTGTCAGCCCTGCAATGGCCGCAGCTGCAGCTCTTACGGGAAAGTTGACGGATGTACGGAAGTTGGTGGAAAAGAAGGATGGTGAAGGTGCAAAGGAGCCTACAGCACAACCACTCAAGACGCTTAGCGCCTATGAGTTTTTGACGGATGAAGTCCTTCCTCCACCAGCTCCTATTGCCGCATCTTCGACTACCGAGCTCGCCACGGCGGATGCTGAGGGATCGGCTTCTGCAGCTGCTGTGGCTAGTGGCAACATGCCCAAGTTTGTCGTCGTCAAAGGGATCGCTGCACCTCTACACATGGCCAATGTCGACACAGATATGATTATTCCCAAGCAGTTCCTCAAAACTCTGAAGCGTACGGGTCTCGGCAGTGCGTTGTTCCATACGCTCCGAAAAGACCCTCGCACCGGAGAGTCCACCGACTTTGTGCTCAATCGAAAGCCGTATGACCGTGCTTCCATTCTTGTATGTGACGGCGAGAACTTTGGGTGTGGCAGTTCTCGAGAACATGCGCCTTGGAGCTTGTAAGTTGTCATTCAGTCTCTTTTATTCTCATTCTAATCCATTGGTGTGCAGGAAGGACTTTGGGATCCGTTGCGTGATTGCGCCGAGCTTTGCGGAAATCTTCAAAGGTAACTCGATGCAAAATGGGATGCTGCCTCTTGTTCTCCCTGCAGAACAATGTGCGGTCCTAGCACGTGACGCTGAAGAGGACCCAGAGGCAGAGATGGAGGTCGACTTGGAACGCCAGGAGGTGCGGAGACCCAACGGGAAGGGCTCGTTCCCCTTTGAAATCGAATCCTTCAAGCGACACTGCCTCATAAACGGTCTTGATGATATTGGGTTGACCCTGCAGAAAGCTGACAAGATTGATGCCTTTGAAGGACGGCGTTCCGAGATGTGGCCTTGGCTAGATGGCTTTGGCTATGTCAAGGGCGGCGGCAAGATCGAGGCAAAGCCGATCAGACAGAAGAAGACAATTGACTGGTAATCATGGTGTATGTATAGACTTCTATGTACAATAAAAAACCGACTACTCCAAGTTCTCCTATATCCGCGATGTACAGTGAATTGTGATTTCAGAGCAATCGTTACAAAGGACTACACCATGTGCCCATTCTGTAATAGCGCCATTCAACATCGTCGTCATCTTCTTCATATAGAACAATCAAACGGGCTGATGAAAACCCATTGGTCCTTACATCATTTAAGGCATCCGCTATACTTGATTCTTCATGCTCTTTATCCTTGTGGTCGTCCTCTTCATTCACTTTGTTCCAACCGTCTTCTACACCTTCAAACTCCATCTTTACCAATGCTACCTTTTGCACGGTTTTGTAACGCTCACAGAGCTGCGAACAGAATAGGCCAATGCTTGGGAGACGAACAGAAATTGACAACGCTTGTACTGTAGGAAACCGAGAGAGTAAGCGAAGGACCATCTGGGTGTTTGTTTCCTGCGGAACTAGTAGCTTCTCAAGACACGGTGCTTCGATTGCGTCTACCACCGCCACTACGATCTGACCCCGCAGCATCAAACTTGTTAGCCGGGAGTATCTGAGTGGTTGCTCGTACAAACTCGAATTGGATCGGGCATTGGGTTCGAACTCGAGACAAAGGCTCTGAAGATTGGCCAAGGACGTGGTGAATAGGAGATGTGGTTCTAGTGATAGTTTGGTTATCGATAGCTCGGTAACTTGTGAGCAATTCGGAACCATATCCAGTAGGGAGATTCCACAATGACCCCCGCCATTCAATCGGATCGAAGTCAAGCTAGGCGTATGCCACAAGATTGCAGGGGGGTCTTCCACGAATTCCTCTGATTCGAAACTTAGGCGCTGGAGTGTCGGCAGCGGATGGTCTAAAAGGCGGAGATTGTCGTTGCCTCCCAGGGAACGTTCGAAGAATGGGAGATAACCAAGCCTCAAGGATTTCCATCTGGCCATGACCTCACCCTGGGAACCTGTGATCGCCTCCAGAAGACCCTTGAATGCTCGAGCATACAACCTCGTGAGAGGACACGGCTTGGCCCTGTTCCATCCGTCATCAGACTGCGTCCAATAGTAGACCGCGAGTCTTAGCCCACTCAATGTTGTTGGATCGTATTCCGTGGGATCTGTAATAAACTTTGGAACAAGGTTATCCCAGAATGAGAACGTTCTGATTCCATCAATGTCGAGGTGGACATCGAGCGGAATGTCCCTACTATGTCGCACGCTTGCGAGCACGTATTCTGTAGTTCTTTCGAGGCCCCGTATATCCCTGTGAGACGCTAAAACAATCCTTGACCATAGCGTTGGCTGGTTTGTGACAAAATACTTCCACCTTTTGCAGACTTGAAGGAGCAATCCTGCGGCCCTCGGAGAGTCACGGATAATCTCACGAAAGATGAAAAGAAGGATGTCTGTAGGAACGAAATTGATCGGCGCCGATTTTGCGCGACAAGCGCGTAGCTGCGTCTCGAGCCTCCCCTTTAACTCCAAGAAAGATTTCAGCTGGGTTTCAAGAGCACTGATATTGCGTTCGCATTCGTTTATCCGTGCCACTAAATCGTTTTCGTTTGCATGAATTTGTTGAACGGGGTCTATGGGCTGGCATGAGTATTTGAGAGACTTGCGCAAAGTAAATCATCGTACCAGAATGGGCGTGCGCCATGCCGGACAAGATGATGCTGTGATTGATGTGGCAAATAGGGGAAAATGCCAGGAACCAAAAGAAGATAAACCGCCTGCCTCCTGTGGGTCATAACATTTGTGCGCAGAAAGTTGAAACCCGCTTGAGAGTACTAGTTCAAAGATTTGAACTAGGAGGAAGGCATTGGTTCATGACGGTTCTGTTTTACTCATTGATACCCTATACCCTTGTGAGAAAAGGCTCCTCACTCAGTCCCTTGAATGGTATGTTAGGAGGATAAAAGGAATGTAAATGTGCTATCAAGCGACAAGATAAGGCTATATGAGCAAAAATGTTAATGAGAAAGACGTCTACGGCTCAAATCTGCCAAAACGTTCAGAATCATCACCAGGCTGGAGAAATAGCAACATACCTTTGAATGCCCTAATCCCATTGGAAAAAGGGTGACGTTTTGCGCGGGACAAACTTCCAGTCGCCGCTTCCTGGGAGCTACTTGTAGACATGGCTTGGGTGTGCAAAGCAATTGCGCTTCTACCTGGAAGCTTCGCACTGAATGAACCCCCAGATACAGTATATGTGGCCCCAGCGCAACCGTTGTTTCCTTTAGGACCAGCATAGACATCACAATACGTCCCATCTGGAAGTCCCGTAGAGAAAGTGGGAGACCACTCGCCATCTTCATTATTGATGGCGACGAAACCAGACGAGCCACGTCCAAAAGCGATTTGCTGGTGGGTTCCAGTTTGCCAATTTCCTAGAGGAGCATCGCCTACAGCGTTACGGAATCCAACAAGTCCAGCGATTGGGCTCCAACGGTGCTGGCAAAGCCTGCGAAGGTGTTAGATAAATAGAATTTAGGAATGGTATACTTGACTCACCAGCCATTCGCTCCGGTGTTTCCTGTGCAGGTTCCGTGCACTAAGAACCTTTAGTCCTAGACCTTGTATAAGGCGACAAGGCGACTTACAACTGTTGGGTGCTCCATCTTCATGCCCTTCGAAGAGATAGGACGAAAGAATCGTTGTCTTAGCTCCATATGGATGGGCTCTGCAGGTATTTTGAATTAGGTACGTTCAGAAAGCCCGAAACAACGTACAGAGAGAATACCTGCGCCAATGTATACGTATTGGCTGGTGACTTGTAGGTAAGGGAAGAGCCCTAAACAGACCAATGTCAGCCTTTCCTCGTCTTGCAGCATATCACATACCCGCTCTGTATCGTGGTTTGCAACAAAGACGTTTGCAAAACTACCAGCAATCCAACCTAGAGCTGTATAAGCGGACGTAATGACAATCGAACCATATAATTACCTCTATTTTCTAATTCTTGGAGCCAGATAATGCCATCTCCCATGAATGCGCTCTGTACAGCTTGGGTATATCGGAATCTGTGCGTCGGTCAACAGAGTGCCAACATTTTCGATGTGTAGCACAGACTCTTGTACATTGCCGTTTTGTACGTATTCACTGGGCTGGACGGGCTCGTTATTACCATAAATTACCTGGGAATAGATGAGAAGGGCCAATGCACCTCGGATACGGAAATAGCTTACTTCTTGTGTGACATATGGGATTGATCCAACACGGCCAAAGATATTGGCAATGTCAGCAGTGGCAATATCTTAGAAGAAGAGTCAGTATATTAGGAACCGGAAATAGGGGTGCAGTACGTTTGGCGGCGTCCATTCTAAGTCCCGTGACGCCCAAAGAGAGAAGATCTTTGAGATAAGTAGCGATGCGACCTTGCACATAGTCCGTATCGGTTGCCAAACTAGGATGATTGCTTAGCCTCTTATGGGTGCAAAGTTTATCTGGCTTACTCTGCAAGCCCGGAGAGCTGACATTTCTGGACCTGATCACGGCTGGTATAATCGTTGATATTGTCGTCTGGCGCGAGTCCGCAATGGTGAAAGTCTTGAGTCTGATACGTGCCAGGATAATCGTAATGTGCTGAGCGATCTTGTTAGGACAGTTTTCATATATCAAACGCTACACCTACTGAATGCTATAAAGGGGTGAGACCGAATCGTTAATATAACAAAGTTATAGCTTACTGGAGCCAGCCGTCCCGACTCCGGAACTACCTCCAGCCATGTGGTTCGTAACTGCATCCGCGATGACCTATGAAGATAAGCACGAGTGGCTGCCAAGGCTTTACGGCGCACTAACTTGTACACCAGCGGCATTGCAGGTGGCTATCATGGAAGCAAACTCCTCTCGCGTACCCTTGTTCGAAGCTATGTTATAAGAGACGGGCTAATGTTGTGATAAGATGAAGGTCATCAAAATGGGAAAGTGTGCAGCAGACCTGATAAGCCGTCCACCATTGGGTGCCTAGTTTGGTATCAATACGAGTTCAGTATAACTAGGCAAGCCACTCGCCTGTAATGTGCTCCTGCGGAGGACTTGCTGTGAGAGAATAAGTAAAAGCTCGAAGGGATTAGTTTGTTCCTACTTTGAACGAAGCCATAACCTAGGACAGTCAATCAGGGACTTTCAGGTCGCCAACAAAAGGACATACCAGCTGGCCCCAGAAAGTCGGTGCATTCCTGAGCGATGGACGCCCAGTTCCACTCAAACATTTGAGCGATAACGGCTTTAAGGAAAGGGTTAATTTACGACCAATATCAACGCAATTTTGGAATCGACCGACTTTTGCCCGAACCAGCAGTGTCTCTAATGTTGGATGTTGTTGCAAGAGCACTGAGAGAGATGGAAAGAACGAAAATGGCATTGCCAAAGCCTCTAATGGGCGTCGTGACGGTCATTGTGAAGAAGAGAAAACGAACGTGGGCGTGAAGACGCGAGCGCGAGTGGGCGAAGATAAGAGGGCCATTGTCGAGTTGTGCAGTCTCTCCTTTTATATCTGTCCTCTAAACATATCAATAATTCCGTCGTCGGTGAGTTTGAAGTTACTTTTGCGCCAACTGAATGTGGAACCACACTAACGCCGGATGGCCGTGGTCGCCAAAATCTTATCGGCAACCGCGCGACCGGCCAAATGAAAAAAAAGAACTGCATAGTACAGAGGTTCACGTCTAATAGGAACATGAGCTAGTCAGAGAGAGAATCACGCTCGCTCTCAAAAACTCAAAACAACAACAAACCAAGAAACCAGGAAACCAATGAATGCACCAAAAGACGGTCGAATCCGTCCGTTGATCTTTGGGTAAAAAAAAAAAATCGATAAAGCTGACAAATCGAAACTGAACCTCCGAGGTCGATTATTCATGCAGGTGCTGCGCCATCTCGAACCGCGTTTACTATCGCATCCCAATAATTCCAATCTGCTGCCTCAAACCCATTCGGCGCAGCGGTACCTCCAGCTTCCATCTCCATCATACCTTCCTGTGGCGCCTGGAAGGTGTACGTTCCGGGTGTGGGAGCAGAAACCCAAGGAGAGGTAAAATCTGCTGCGCCAGGAGCCTCCGGGCCATATCCAGAACTATTGATCACGCTGTTACACCAATTGTCCAACAAGTTTTGAGCCTCTTCGTTGGGTGGAGTGAATCCTCCAGAGCCAGTAGAATGCCCACTGCGGGACTGATGCCGCCCGTGATGAGGGGAATGAGCATCCATAGGAGAACGAGGTGACGGAGTGGATTGGATAGCATGGAATATAGGCTGTTGTAAGCCAGGCAAGTTTGGCTTCTGATTGCCTGACAGAGGTGAACTTCGATGATTGGACATTGTCATGCCAAAGGTTTGTCCGTTTAGGCCCATAAGCAGGGATGCATTGGCTTGAGCTTGAACTTGCGCTTGACTTCCATCAGCGCCTGTGCGGAACTTGGTCTCTTCGGGCGCGGATTCTGCCTTTCTCTTCAAAAATTCGATAATCTTGAGTTCTCTGCGAGTCGTCGCATCCGTTTCGTGAATCCCTTCATGGTCCCGAAGGAAAGCATCCAAAATCTCATGAAATTCCAACGCGTCAGCTCCACTTGGATCGAGGATGAGACCAATGCCAGCAATCATGGCGGCTTGGAATTCCCGGTATGCACCTCCGAGAGCGCGAAGGACATCGCCTGGCATGGTGCGTTTAAAGTGTTGCCGAATACGATATTCTTGTTTCGCAGATTCGAAACATGCTCGTCGTGATAGGTCGTACCGGTCAGAGGACAGGCGACGGAGAAGGTAAGGTCGGTGGAGTGAAATTCGCACGAAAAATACTTCGGTAATTATGATGAATCGATGTACTGGGATATATGGGTGCGTTTCATCAAGGCTCATATCTGCATCGTCGACTGCATAGTGGCGTGGCAAGTTCTTCATGAATCGTAAAAGCTCTTCATCAAGCATGACGACATCGTTGTAGTGGCTATGACTCCGTACTCGTTGGAAGTGATGGACGATATGGCCAATAATCGTAGCCAAGGAGTGACGGAGTACAAGGAATGTCCATGGAGTAGGCTTTGATGCATAGGTCAGCCAAATGGGTCTAGAAATACCAAGTTTGTCGAAATACCTGAGTCATAGGGACAGGTCGTGGAGGTCCTGTCGTCGTATCGTCTGCGTTCATAGGGGGTTGTGTTGATGTATATTCATCTTGTATCTGATCATAATTCAGCATTTCCTGGCGGATCCCAAATTGTGACCTACTGCGTGCGGCCTTCCCATCAATAAAGCATGTGTTCTATCTGCATGGTAGAGATAGGACCTGAAGCTCTTTTAACATGTGACAGATTCATATAAAAAATACCCACCATACACGGCGGCGGTATTCTGTTTGGTAAGGATTTAATCCCTGTCGGTTGTCAGCTCATGAAATTGAACGAGGGGCTCAAACTTACCAGTAGAACGCCATCCCTGTGTAAACCAAGTGCTTGTGCTGTACGCACGGCGGCACCTAGCTGGCTCCAACATTCTGTGATCCGCCGATCAAATGTGAGAAAACGAGCGCTCTAATGAGAAATAATCAGATGAATAATAGCTTTCCATGTAGGAGGTCACGTACGAGCAGACGGGCCAGTACAAGTTCCAGAGAATCGCTTTGGACCGCAGCAGCAATCAGCAGAGATCTGCGTGCTAAAGAACCTTCATTAGCCTGGCACCACGCAGATGAGATGATAGTCACATACAACTCCAGTAGTAGCGCAGGCTATTCAACCGCCGGCTCCGCTCGTCTCCGAGGATGGCTTCCGGAGCGAGCCGAGCCGAGATGGCAAGGACAACAAAAAGTAAAGGAAGAAAACGGACGTCATCAGGTTGTACACGGTGGCCATTGACACAGATTGAATCAAACGATGCCCGGAAGCCAACCTCGTCGATGGGGTATCGAGTATAGTTGATAGAAGTGAAATAATAATCGACGAGAACTTCGCATAATGCCTTTGGTGGGAGTTCCTGAACGAGTTCCGGAAGTTTGTGTGGAGCGACGCCGCATTCTTGTACAAGTGACTTTAAATTGTCAGAGGGAGAGGGTTCATCCAGAGAAGTAGGAAAAGCACTGTTGTTCAACTGCGAAGATTTAGCGGCGGCCCTGGGAAAGAGGAACAGGCACAATGCCCGCATTGACAAAAGAAAAAATTTACCTGCTCGAGGATCGGCATGGATGATACACTTCCTAGCGCACTATTTCCAAAGTAAGCCCCACCGCTCTGTAAGGAACCGCCCTTGGTGGCTGGATCGTTGCCCGGGCTACTGGCCCTAGATGCCCCACCATCATTGTGGTTTGGGGTCGGGGAGCCATGATCTGAGAGGCCATCAAGACTGAAGCTTGGCAATGCCTGTTCGATGATTCGCTCGAGACGTGCAATCCGCAAATGTAAATCGTTCTCGCTCTTTCCCGGAGTATATCCCTTGCATAGTTCTGGCACTTTGCGGGCTACGCACTAGGGGAAAACCATCAAAACCTTTGAATCCCTATCGAGCAGAAAGTTGCTCACATGTCCACACGGTACCTGGCGGTCGCACTGCGAGGGCCGTTGTAAGCGTTTCTCAACAATCTTAAAGCACAGAGAGCTCATACCTTTTGCTTTCGCCTATGACATTCTGAACAACTATAAGAAACTCGAGCACGTTTGCCAGCCTTGTCGGAGTGGCGGGGAGTAGAACCTCCTGGCTTTGGAGATATGAGTTTATTGGGCAAACCGTTCTCCTCGTGAGGATCTTCGTGTTTCCTCTTCTTCGAGGGCGACGTCGGGGACGACTCGCTCATGTCGTCGGTGCGCATGACCAGTGGACGTTCCACAAGCCTTAATGGTGCTGGCCTTGTCTTCTCCAGTTTCGTCTCTTCTCGTTTCAAACGCTGTCGAAGATGGCGGCTGCGACCGGGGGGGGCAGTCGATGGTGGAGATAGGCAACGTTGAGTCACCTCAACTCAGCAAAATTCGGAAATTATCACAAGCAATTTCGAGATAACACATCTTTCATTTCCAGTAACTAATCAAAACGTATTTATAGGCCAGAGCTTTTCAACAACACATTTCACACTTTCGAGCTCGCATTATTCTCCTTCGAGTAAGGGTTCGAGGCATAGACCTTGATCACCGGTGGACTCTTGGTCAAATCAGCTGTCACGATAACCTATAACAAGTGGTGTCAGTTGAAAACTCATTCGTACAACGGCCCGATGTCCGGGTTTACGTACAGGAACGGTCATGAGCTCCTTGATATCTTGGATGCGGTGGCCTGCCGGAGTCGTGCGGAGTCCCTCAAATTGAGGCTTGACCTTGGCAAGTGAGAGGAGCCTCTGTTTGGAGGTTTCCTTTCCGCCGTGTGATCCTCCAGAGCGGTTCACCATGATTTGTTCGTCATCGTCATTATCGTCATCAAACAAGGCACTTTCATCGTTTACAGAGCGAGATGTCACTTCCATCTTCAGAGCATGCTGCTCGGCAGTCTGCTTGACTTTCTTGAGATGCTCATCGTCGCTGTTCTCTGCCAACCAAGAAATGACATCACGCTCAGACCAGTAGATCTGAAGGGAATGATTGCGTTCATCATAGACGTGGTTCTATAAAAGAATGTTAAAATCATAGTTTTCGTAGATTTTAAAAGACCTTACGTCAATCGGAATCTGGTCGATGTGGACGCGCTTCTCGATAGCAAACTCGGGCACGATAACGTCGAATGCGGCATCGAGGACGCCAACGACCTTGGCCTGACGAATTACAGGGCCATAACGCTGAGTGAGGTCGGAGATAAGCAGGCAGAGATACAGATGAGCCGACTGTTCTTGAGCAAGTTTTGCCATGTCTTTCTTACTGTAAAAATGTCTAAGTATCAATGGAAACCAAATCCAGTTTACTCACATATTACAATGTTGAGCGACCTTTGCGACCGAATCACGGTCCATAGAGAATTTGACTTCGCCTTCCACTGTTCTTGATCAGCAACGAACACACTAGAAAACAGCGTAAAATAGCTTACCTGGAGAGAGTATAGAGTCGAGTTGGCGATGGACAAGGACATCTGCATAGCGACGGATAGGAGACGTAAAGTGGGTGTAAAGAGGAGCGTTGAGAGCATAGTGAAGATATTTCGCAATATCCAACATTCCTGCGCAGAAGTATTTCGCGCGGTGCATGGCCTTGACAGCGAGACCCTCCAACTGTCTGCGGGCATCCAGACTCGAAATGGCGTCGAAAGAGCGCTGCAAGGCGCCTGCGGATGAGATGTCCATTTCGTATCCGAGACGGAGGGCGCGTTCTTGGAATGCGACAAGACGGCGTTCAAGTGGCTCGTCATGACGGCGGAGGAGGGCCTGTTCAGGCAAGTTGACGGCAATCTGCTGGGCAACCGCAAAGTTGGTCAACAGCATAAACTCTTCGATCAGGCTATTTGCATCGGTGTTTTCATAGTTGAAGCAGTCTGTTGCGACGCCATTCTCGTCCAAGTCGAACATGAGCTTGCTGTTCTGGATGCGCAGAGTTCCATTTTGGAAGCGGCGTTGGCGCAAGTGCTTGGCGAGTTTCTGTGACTAGGTTAGCACATGGGATACATTATGATTTCTCGCTACTCACGTTGAGCATTTCAATGTCCCCAGCGATTCCACTGGCATCGTGTCCTTTGACGATTGGCACATCAGGGAGGCCATTTCCTTCGATAACAGAGAGGGCGTCTTGGTACGACAGCTTGGCAGCGGACCTACGAACCGTCAGTACGAAGAAGAATTTATAAAAATGTAGACTCACTTGATGATAGTACGACCAAACCATTTCTTGATCACTCTGGCGTCTGATGTGAGAGTAAAGATGACGGAGAAGGCTAGACGCTCCTCGCCGGCGACTAGACTGCACAACTGCTCGCTGAGTGCTGGGGGCAGCATAGGCACAGCGCGCTGGACAAGGTAGACGCTCGTAGAGCGCTTGCGGGCATCCCTATCGAGAGCAGTGTTCGGCTTGACAAAGTAGGAAACGTCGGCAATGTGCACGCCAACTTCGAAGCTGCCATCCTCGTTCTTCGTGATGGACAAGGCATCATCAATATCCCTTGCGCTAGGCGGGTCGATGGAGAAGACTCTGTGGTCACGCATGTCCTTGCGAACAGCGAATTCGTGCTCGGGAATGCTATTCGAATAAAATTAGTAAAAATTTCACGAGTTAGACGTATAAAGTCAACTCACGTCCAGGGAAGAGGAGGCAAGCACTTGAGGACATTGTCCGTGAAATCTTCGGTGGGGAAGTTGCAGTCTTTGAGCAAGGCGCTCGTCTCGACCTCGACATCTCCGATAGGCCCGAGTTCTTCGACAAGGGTTCCGAAAGGATGAAGGGAGCTGATGGGCTACATTTGAAATCAGTACGAGTGTACTCTAGTAGAAGCAGTCTACTCACATGACGCTTGATGCAAGCTACGAAGAGCCTGTCAGCATACATCTCCGCGTTCTCCACAAAGTCGGGTGGCGCTTGTTCGGTAGGAATAGCAATGAGTGGAACACGCTTGTCGGTCGGCTTGAACCAAACAATCTTGGGGCGCTCAGTCGGCACGCGCTTAGCACCCTCGTCTCCACGGTCGCCTTCGCGCTCGCGACGCTCGGCTTCTTGCTTTTCCTTGGTCGCCGCAGAGGACGGGCGGAGGAGGCCAAGTGTGCCCGAGAAGAGCTGGCCTGGCATACGTTCGACGACGGCAACGACGTGTCCCGCAAATTGGGGCTTGATCTCGTCCGTGACTTCTTCGTCCTCGAACAGGCCAAGTCCTTGACCTTCAACCTCGACATCGTCCTTCTTCTTCTCGTTCTTCCTGCCGCCGGGAAGAGCACGGGACTCGTACGCGGCGTTTTCTTCCTTTTTGCGCTTCTTTTCCTCCTTTTCTTTCTTGGTCGCCCAGACTTCGTCGACGTTCAAGAGCTCAACAGCGACGATGTCGCCCTCTAGAGCGCGGTTACGATCTTTGGAGCCACAAATGTAGATATCGGCGTCGAGCACCTCGGTGGCGACGTAGGCATCGGAACGGTTGCGTTTGTTGACGCGCAAGATTCCGACGACGAGCTTTCCAGCCGCCAAAAGTGGAGGCAGGGATGCCTGAGGGAGGTATGGCGCAAAGAGGGACTTGCGCTGGGGCTGGTTCTGCTGCTGGAGTTGCATCTGGAACTGCTGTTGTTGTTGCTGGAGAAGGTTGATTCCACCGAGGCCCATCATGTTGGCCGCCATCATGTTCGGCAGCATGTTCGGGAAGCTGAACGACGGCATCTTGGCATGATGACCACCGGATGCAGCACGGAATTGTGCAAGACTTTGGAGTTGCGCTTGAGCCTGCGCGAGGTCTGCTTGGAAGCCATTGGCAGCCTGAATAGCACCTGCACCACCATCTATTGGAAAACCGAGGTTAGACTGCCATCTCGTGGTGACTATGAAGAACACTTACTAATGCGCCAGCTAGAATCGGCTTGTCTCGAGGCATTACGGTTGTGCTGCGTGGGCACGGGAGGAGCATTTGCGGGTGGTTGGAAACCATCGTCAAAGCCCTCGACGCCGTTATAAGAGAAGAACTGGGACGGCTGGGAGGCGTGGCCCTTGTTGAGCACGTTGACGGAGTGGCGTCTTCCATGACCTCTGGGTGCACCAGCTTGGTCCAGACCCATACCTCCGCCAGCAAAGCTGTTGACGGGGACAGGGCCTGTGGACTGATAGTTGGTCTGCATTCCACCGGGGGAGACTTGCTGGCTCTGGATACGACGGTGAGTTGTGCCGCGTTGCATGGACAGGTTTGGTGCAGAAATAGAGGAGCCCATGACCTGGTTCGAAGCGAGCTGCTGCTGCAACAATTCTTGCTGTTGCTGCTGGAGTGCCTCGATCTGATTCTGGATGGCAATCTGCTGAGACATGATCCCGTTGATTTCACTGCCAGTACGACGGTGGGCTTGGGAAGCGGCACCACTGTAGCTTTGCTCTTGTTGGGTTTGCTGTCCCCCACGCTGCTGTTGTTGCTGCTGTTGTTGTTGATTCTGCTGCGGCTGGTTCTGCTGGGGGAACTGGAATCCTGCGTCTTCTTCACCGATAGGTGGGCCGACGGACATGCTGTTCGTCCTGCGCTTGGCACCAAACGAGAAACTGGGGGCCAGCTGGGGACGTCCGTTGCCACCGATTTCCTGGTCGCTACCGCTGCCTCCTCCTCCACCAAGTCCGCCTTGGGAAGACAAGCTCGAGAAGCGAGGGGCAGAAGAAAAGGAACCCATAGGCTGACGGTTGGAAAAGTTGGCCATGGGAGGCAGAGACTCGGAACCCTGAATCTCGGCATCTTCACTCATAGAGTCCAAATATGGCGCGTAGCCACTCATCGCGTAACCGCTGCTGACTGCGGGTGCACCACCCGCGTTTCCAGGCGGAGTGGGGCCCATCGAGTGTGCTTTGCGGTGACGGGGAGGGACTTGTTCCGCTGGAATGAAAGAGGGCTGGAAGGGTGCAGCCGTGGCAGTGAGGTTTGATTGCGTCGTTTGCGCATACGTGGGTGCTTGCGGCTGCTGTTGCTGTTGTTGCTGAGGCTGGGCCTGTGATTGCTGTTGCTGTGAGGCACCAGGCTGATTGGCGGAAGCAGGCATTGATTTGAGATCGGTGATGACCTTGTGCAAGTTGGACAACGCCGGACTGTCGTCGCCAGCAGGCACAGGCACGGGTGGGTTTTGACCGACTTTGGGACTGGGTGCAGCCGCGCTTCCAGGACGAGAAGGACGTCTGCCCGAAGGAGGTCCACCTCCTCTTCCGCGTGAGGATGAGTTTGTGCGGCGTTTGGTGGACGCGTCAGAGGCTTGCGAATCAGAGTCACGGTTTCCACTCTGATTACCTCCAGGACGCTTGAATCCTCCTCCTCCGCCTCTCTGGGAGCCACCACCGTTGTTATTAGGGTTACTGTTTCCGCCCGGGCCTCCACCTCGCGGAGGGCGCTTGCCCCGGCCGCTGTTGCCAGTGGCAGCGCCGTCTTTAGTCGGTGGTTTGGGATCAGACATGGGTACGTAGGTTCGTTAGTTCTTTCAAGATGTCAATTCCGAAATCGGATTATTCGTCTGTTTTTTAATTCGCTTTTTGTTTTTAAAATGTTTTTTTTGGATGGTTTTCTCGATTTGCGGGTAGCTTGGACGGTAATAGTTGTACAAGTTCTGGTCGTACTATTTAATCTGTGAGCTCTCCGCTCTGCTCACTGCGGTAGACGACCAGGAACGTACGTTTTGGAGATTGTGACGGATGGTCAGCCGTGGTTTCGTGCACCAAAGTGTTGCCTGTCGTGAACAATGAGGACGTGTGCGTTGAAAATGGCGAAGATAATGCTCACCTTGCGGGCGGATCGTCTGGCGTGACGAGACGGATGGAGGTCAACTTTGCGAAGCCCACCCATCCCTAGCGAACCTCTCGCCGACCCTCGGAGACCTAGCTAACTCGGTAGTCAAGCAAAATCAAATACTGAATTCTAAGCAAAATGTATATTATTTCAAAAGTCTTATACATCAGTGCTTTGAGCGAGGATACATCCCCAGTTTACCAGCTCGGACAATACCTCATCGCTCTTGGCAGGATCCACAGCCCGAATCGCATCCGTCAGTACTTTGGTCGTGAATCCAAACTTGCGCGCATCTATCGCAGTCGCTCGGACACAGTAGTCGGTCGCCAAACCGCAAATCACGACATGGCTTATCCCCGAACTATGCAATAGCTTGGCGAGTGGCGTGAAGAGCGTGTATTGGTTGTCCGCAAAGGCGGAGTACGCGTCGACGTGAACATTATCGCCCTGGAAACCCCCAGTTCAGTTAACAAGTAACAAAAAGGGGACGCGTTACGTACCTTGCGGATGTATTGAACGTTGGGCAGCTTGTCGAGTCGTTGCTGAACCTCCGGATGTATCTCGCAGCCCTAGGAACAATTATGTATCACAAAAGGTCCAGAGTACTATGCATACCTTTGTACCTGTAAAAGCACTCAGAGTGAGCATGAAACTGATAAGCAGATTACATACCTTGCACGCAATGATCTGGCCATAGCATTTGCGTGATCTTCTCGTCAGAGTTTAATCGAGGTACTTTAATGGCCGTAAAGGGCTCTTTGCCATGTGTGGACGCGAATGAGACGTGATGCACCGGGTGATCTAAAGACGCGCTTGACGCTCAAGAATATTCGAGCTGGAACATGAACACGTACAATCCTAGTATCGTTAGAAAGATTTCTGGCGCGAGTAGCGATCGACTTACCATAGACGCCACAATGAGATCAAACTGGGCGTGTGCCTCGTCTAAGATCCTGTACACGAGAGGCAAAATCTTATCACCATCTGGAACAGCGAGAGAGCCATCTGGTGGTAAAAAATCGTGCTGAATGTCGACGAGTAGGAGTGCCGTCTTGCGTGGGACTTCGGAACGCTTTGCCCCATCAGCAATAGTTGATTCTGCTGACTCCATTTGTTGTACTTGAGGTGTATTGTGATTCAGAATGGGAAGGACCAGTGCAGAGGCAGGGAGCGAGCACGGCTGCCAGCGCCAGCGCCGGGTTGAACCGCAACCACGATAACGAATTCTCTGCATCTCCTAGTTCTCGTCACGATCGTGATATTGCGAGTTTCCCAGCTATTTTTCACTTGAATAAAATGCCTAAAAAGTATGGATAGCATGGCAATAATCGGCTGGTTTACGCTGTCGAGCTGTTTGGGCACCAATATCCGTCGTCATATTGTAAATTCAAGAACATAGATGCCTGGGTCTGAGTGGAGAAGAACAAAGGATTCAAGGAAGGAATGGGCACTCGACAGCCTACGTTCTTGCCATTAGTTTTACTAGTCCGGGATAGCAAGAGCTCAAGTGAGAACTGATAACACCGCAATGGAAAGGTTACAGTAGTTTGTTTGGACGTATTTGGAATGATGCAATTCGTCAGTCGCCTCAGTCGCGCCCCGCGTCCTGCTTTGATTTGTGGGGGGCGAGCTCGTCAAAAGGAAACGGCATATTGCTTCCGTCAATTCGCTCAATAGGTAGCGCATCGATTATTTTCCATTACCTTGAATCGTTAATGCTTTGTCTAGTTCGACGGGTTGACCTCACACACCCCTTGAGCCGCGAAGAAGAGTTCGGATGAGAGGAAACATCCCAGCGCGAATAAACTATCCGCCATTTGAGAGAGCTTGAGGCATCTCCCAGGATAGAGAAGCAAGATCTATCAAGACGCTCCATTGCAGAGTTAAGGAAAGGTGGCAATTTGTTGTGGCGGGAGTGTCATTGTGACTCTGATTCCAACCATCACAACCAGAATTATGGCTGGTCCGCAGCCAAAAGAATATACCATCAATTGCCTCATTATGGGGGACAAGGGTCCGGATGGGGTGCCCTTTGCAGTCAGGGTCGAGAGCAATATGGCCACTACCAAGTTGAAGGACAAGATTAAGAACGAGACGTCAAATACCCTCGCTCATGTTGACACCTACATGCTCACCGTATGGAAGGTGACTCATTATCTCCTAAGCGCGTCACATTCCGCTAACTCTTCTCTGCCGCTGTCAGCTGAACGACCCAATCCCAGCCAGCGGGATGGAAGACGAACTATTGAAACGGGGAGAGAATTATACAATGTTCTGCGAGGAGATGAATGCTGTAATGAAGATTGGTGATTATTTCAAAGAATCGCCACCTTCAAAGCACCTGCATGTCATCTTTAAGGTCCCATGCACGTCAAATAGTAAGTGATGATGCTTGTATACAATAGATTTAGGTAACTGCTTGCTAATCGCGGTACTTGCACCCGTATTAAGTCGCCTACCGCAAGCGCAGATTGATGGGGGAGGTCCCTCCCGAATTGATCTTTCAAGCCGACCAAAGAGGAGAATTCTCGCTTGTCCTTAATAATATAGAACAGAACCGATCACCACCGAGTTTTGTCAAAGAATTTGCAACGAGTTTAGCCCAGCCTCGAGACGTTACGACTAAGAAGATTACTGTAAGCCTGGGTTCATTTACGTTCAACACACCTTTTTCAATTCTTTCTATTTCCAAGGTCAAATTCTCTTCGAACGAACAAGGCCGTAGCGAACCTGTCTTTACGTCTAGGGGTCAATCGGATGATTCAGGTGAAGCAGTAACCGAGCTGGAAACTATCGAAGTAGTCCACTACCAGAACATCTTCAACTGTTTCCCGAGACAAGAACGTCCGTTGTTAGACGCCTACCGTTATGGCAAAGAGGATTTCTTCTACGCTTGCTTCCTCCTCCCAATGGAACAATATCTCTGGACGCAAAGCCACACTCAAAGTTGCAAATCCATAAAATTTGAGCGGTAGGTTTGTAGGCGTGAGTGCCCGGCTTTGTGCTAACAAGGTCCTAGGGACAAGCCATGGGGTTGTACATTTATAGGGCAGATCGGAAGAAATGAACTATTTTCTTACTCACCTTGGAGCTATTGGCGGCTCACGATGGAAGGTATTCCTTGCCTCCATATTCAAGTGTCATCAGACCCATACTATGAAACCGACGATGTCTGGATGTTGATACAGGCTGCGTGCTTAGTTCGCACGATCAATGCATTCCGTCGAGCACGAGACACAGCCGACGATTCGACTTTCGTGGATGTGTGCATCTATATTGATAATGGGCTTATCGCGTCCTGGTATATAGTGTACCAACCCAATGCAGGAGACCCCAAGGTACCTAACTCCCTTACATGCAGCTTTTTCATACTAATACCCCCTGCAGATTGAGTATTTCCAGCTGAAGTTCGATCTCAAGAAGCCGGCTGAGCGTCTGCGATTCCTTATGCACCTCTATAACTTCCCGTCAGCCGCTCAACATTGGGATTTGAAAAGCATCAAGGATTCCTGGGCCGAGAGTTTTGACAGAGCCAAGATGTTTGAGTTTCCTGCCTTTATCCCGACTGAAAGGCGCCAAAATGCGGAGACCACCCAATCGCGTGAGAGTGGCAGCACAGCAGATAGTACAGGCGGGAACCCCTCTAAACATCCCTACGACGATCCTTCGGTGGAAGAACGCCTTTCACAGCATGGCTATCGCCTTATTAAGCACGTCAACTTACCAGGCTGGAAATTGTTGAATCCGGTGTGTTTGTTTCTCATTCCGTGTTGCCAAATGGGTATTAAACCATGATATGCAGCTCAAGTCGACGCTTTGCAAAGCGGAGAGATCCGATGGTGGACGTGTAGTCCTCAAGCTAGTCGAACGCGACTCTAAGGAAGCTGTGATCCACAAGATGCTCCATGCGATTCGGTCGCCATTTAACCACACTATTCCACTCCTGGAGGAATTTATATTCGAATTCGGCACCATAATCGTCGTACCGTCTGGCTCCGTTTTACCCCTCGTTCCCAAATTGACGCTCAATCACGATCTTGCACGCCAGCTTCTGGAAGGCGTTGCGTTTATGCATCAACAGCTAGTTGCTCACCTCGATCTTAAACCTGACAATATGGTCGTCACAGACATGCAAACTAGCCCTCGCCTTTTACTCATCGACTTTGGTACCTCTGTTCAGGTCAAATCTCGTGAGGATCTGGTTACTGGGTATCGTGGGACGGCTGGCTGGGTCGCTCCAGAGGTGGGATGGCATGAGACACCAGACCAAAGTTTCTGTCCAATCAATGCGGATCTTTGGGCATGCGGGAAGATGCTGGAATGGGTTTTCTCCCGCTTAGAGGATTCTTACTCCCCTGAAAGCACCAATTTTACTCGACTGGCCATAGGGCTTATGGACGAGGATCCTCAGAACCGACCAGTCTTGACCCTTCCCCTCCGCCTCCAGGGTGTGAAGCGGAAGAGGGAAATAGAAACGTTGGGCGTCGATGGGGGGGACTAGCATTTGTAATCCTTGTCGCAATCTGTTGTCTAACACTCGCTTGGCATTCCAATGCCTTGTACAGTACCAAAGAGTATTCTTATAGTCTGAATTATTGGCATTTAAACTATCGGAATGTGTAACTGATCGTCTCCATGATGGTTTTGAGACACAGGTCGACTCAGGCGACGCACCGTCTGGTCCTCCATTCAAAGGCAGCTGGTCTGAACTAAAACCACTACCACGATGGACAATTCTCTGCATCTTCTAGTTCTCGTCACGGTCGTGTTATTGTGAGTTTTGTAGCTATTATTTGAGGTGAATACGACTTCTAAAAAGTATGTTTACACAGCATGGCGGCAATCGGCTGGTTTGCGCTGTCGAGCTGTTTGGGTACCAATGTCCGTCGTAATCTCGCAAATTCAAGAACATATACGCCAGGAACTGGGTGGAGAGGAATGGATGATTCAAGGCAGGAATGGGAACTCGACAGCCTACGTTCCAGTCGAATTCATTGAAATGGATCTACGCAAATCCTCCCCATGACGCAGGGGTCTAGACTCTAATTATTAATTTTTATTTGAAATGTTTTAAAAGGCTTCCTTTTTGGCTTCAACGGCCTTTGCTTTTTTTTTTCTTTCCCCCCGGGGCGGGTTGTTCTTTTTTTTTCCCAAAGGCCCATTCATCCTTGCTTCTTGTTTCCGTTTTTTTCTTTTTTGTTGTTGTTTTGGCTTTTCCGGCCTTTGGGGGGTTTTTCCGTTTGCTTCGGCCGGGGGAGGAATTTTTTGGACGGGGGGTTCCTTTTTTCTTTTCTTGGGTTCCGGTTCGGCGGCTTGGGGGTTGGAGGCGGTTGGGCTTGGTTGGTTGGGGGCCTTTGCGGCGTTCTTGTTGGTCGTTGACGCCTCTCTAGACCTCATGTCGGGCAACCTACCAGGTGCATCCGTCGTCGATACCGTCACAGATTCTGTTGGAACCACTTCCTCTGATCCCACTTCGTTTTCGTGGACGTGTCCTCCGGTCGATTTTGATGGCCCAGTGTACAGCTACATGGTATGTGCACGCTCTCGTTCTCCTCTCTATTCACAACTAAAAACGTTCTAGTTTACGCCAAATGACAGTCTCGACCCTCCAGAGTACTCTTCGCAGTTTACCGTAAGCCTCCTTTCACTTGCCCGTCTAGCACAGCTAACGTCTCGCAGATCACGAGCTTCACAGGCTCTGTAGACGTCGCTGGTGTCGCATCTGCCTCTGTCTCTTTCAATCCTAGTCCCACCGACCCAGACGTCTACGTCCCAAGCGAAACAGACGTTGCCGACGCCTCCCAGGGCGCCATCCACCTCGGCCACCAAGCAGATGCAGACTCGGGTGAAGAGCTACTCGAGGATATGCCAACCCCGCTTAGTGGGTCCGACAATCCACAAACCACCGCGGGTCCCGAAGGCGGCAACTTTCTCGTCCAAGCCATCGATGACACGTCGCCCGACGCATCTCACATCAAGAGTGCCGATGGACCTCAGGCACTCTTGCAAGAGGCCCAAGCGGAGGTGTCGACCATCACACATGGGGTTGCCGCTGCTGCCACCGCTCAAGCTGGCTCTGTCACTGCTAGCGCGAATCCCGGAGAAGCGACGGGTGAAGCCACTAGGATGCTCGTCTCGACGACTAGGTCGGCTTCTACCTCTGCCGTGTCTGCTTCGACGACGAGGAGTAACCTTACCGATTCGTCTGTGCCTGCGTTGAGACATGTTGATGGTGTGGTGCGAGCGTTGCTTTTCGCCCTCTGCGTGGGCCACTTTGTCTTATAGCTATCATCTTTTATTTGATCTTTCAGCTTTGGGCGCTTGTCCATTCAACTTCTCCATCGTTTAAGCAAGGAAGGCACAGGCCGGTATCCTGACTCTTGGTACGTAGGATTGGCTGATAGTCGTCAATGATGTAAAAGAATTGTCCTTTGAGAGGCTTAACGCTGATTGAAATGTGCGTAATGGTGAGTGCTAGTAAGATGCTTCTATTATATGACTGTCAGGTTTCAAGGACTCTCTTCAGCCTCCTACAATCCCTTGTATCCTACTTGTTGCCCAATCAAATATCGACTCTGAGCCTGACTCGGCTGAGAACCTCTTGTGCACAACGGGCTGGCCCTTGGGCGATACATCTACTCTGCACCGCAAAGCCCATCCTTCAGCGTGTGACAGTTTAAAATGACTAGAAGATGTTATTATAACCAGTCCGGTGCCCGATAAAGTCTTCCACGTACATGGTATTTCCGTCCCAGGAGCCAGAACATGTCGCAGCCACGACATCTATGCTCCAAGCTTCTGCTCCGTATCCCGGAGTCTTTTCTCGTCCAAGGTCACATATCCTTTGTAGCACTGCACGGTTAACTTCGTGTTTGAGCAGTTCGTCTAATTGGGCCATCGAGTGAACGTCGCTTGTTGATTGGGCAAGGTACGCTTTGACGATGGAAGGTGCAGTCAGGGTAAACCGAAGGGTATGTCTATGCCATGTCAGTCATCAGGTTTCAACCCTTCAAAAAGAGGCGCACCGTTTTGCAATGTGCAAGATGACCTCGCCACCGATATTCCGCTTCCTCCCTTCGTCACTACTATAACTTGTCGCCAGTAGACCAATTAACTCCTCGGCCGTGGAGCCAAGCCTATTGAACCGCAAAAGCACCTCCACGCCGGCCTTCTGAAGACCGTTTACCAATCGACCAAGATGGCCCTCCAACTTTTGCACAAACAAGTAGTATTGAAACAATTCTACGACACCCTGCAAGAGTACCGGTCGTGGTGGAAGAAGCGAAGGGCGCATAAACGCATTACGGTACTCCCAATTGAACGCATGCACGCGCAATAGGATGAGGCGGAGTGCGTGATATATAGCGTCACAGAGCGCGTTTGTCGCTGTGTCAGAGCCCTCTAGCGGTGAAGCCTCGAGTTCAGACTCGGGGAGGAGCGCAAACTTTAGGACGACTTCTGGAGAGGAGGAAATGTCCACTGAGACTGTGCCTTCGCGTACCCATGCAGGTGCTGTTGTTAGACTACCCACGTTTCCGACTAGTTCGGCATAGATTTCACGGTCGATGGCTTCGCGCTGGAGTTCTTGTAGTACGTCTTCTACCCGCTCGTCTTCTGGGGCTGTTTCACTAGGGACATAGGTGCTCCGAGAGGTAGTGGGTGTTCCATCGGGTGATGTGATGGTGATGAACACGCATAGTCGCATGTGCTTGCGATGTTCTGGTGCGATTGGGCCTTTACCATCTTCGACGTTGAGGTATGCAATGGAATTGAGTCGATGGTTGGGCACGGCTATTAGGAAACGTTAAAAGCAGTAAGCATACCCCTGTGGCCACATACAATGCTCAAGGCCATAGGAAATGCAAATGTCCATTGCATGATTGTCTGCTGCGCGGCGGGTCATCGCGCCGAATAAATGTGGAGCGGCTGATAAAGCCCAATTTTCCTGTCGAGCTTTTAAAGCATCGGTCCAGTATCGCTCGCCTGACGCTAATGCACGGCGCATGCTGATCGAAGCAGTCTTGAACGCGGCGGCAGACTTGCGAATAGCTTCGTCCTTCCCGCCTACTGCTAGCTGAGCATTGAATGCTTGCATTGAAGGGAGCGGTGGTGGCTTCGTCGTCGTTGTGGATGCGATGGCTTTTGGAGGCAAGGCGACTAGCTCGGGCGTGATGCCTTCTGGCGCTGAGTTTGGTATTGCCGTGCGTAGGTAGACTCCTAGTACATCTCGCGAGATCATAAGTTCGTTAAGTGCTTGCCTGTGGAGAGTGTGAGGCAGGATCGGTAGATATACGACAGACTCACATGAGAGTTGGCACAACTTCTGCGCGTAGTTTTGCAAGCTCTTCGACGTTCATCGGCTTTTTCTTCACTTCCTGCTGCTCCTCATCATCTTCGTCCTCGTCCTCTTCGTTACTTTCGGACGAAGCGACTTCGGGTGCAGCAGCGGCTCCAGTGCCTTCTGCCCATTGAGGATCGTATTCGTCCCAAATAGCATTCCCTCTCTCTTCGAAAACACGCTGTAGTCGCGTCCCGAGTTGCTCATCGACCGATTTGGGTTGTTCGTAAATAAACTCTTCGTCGTTTGAAATCTCCACTAGTTTCTTTAACACCGTCCCGTTTGCGTCTTTGTACGGTTTCTCGAGCGAAAGACGCGTGTTTTGCCATTCTGTCGATTCGGAAGAAGCCATGGCATCGGGGTCCAAGTCGTGAATGAATTAGAGCCACACTTGGCTCCTGACCACGACGACGAACCACTAATTGATGCAGTCGGTGAATCGATTCTTGTACGGGCCGACACCTGAAGAACGCGTACGTGGTTGGCAACAGAGATTGAGGACAGAGTCGAGGCATTTGGATAGAGAAATACGGCAGGTAAATTGAGAGCTCGTTCTGGGGAGGCGCTGGGCCCGGTGCTGATATAGAGGCGCGCAGCTTGACGCAGCACAAACAAAGGCGAAACAACAACTCAAACAGCTCGCTAAGAAGGGAGATGCGAAGAATGCGAAAATATTGGCAAAAGAGGTCGTGAGGAGTAACAAGCAAAAGGACCGTCTCCACGTCAGCAAAGCCCGGTTAGGATCTATTGGAGTGCAGCTGAATCATCAACTTGGTGCGTAACGTTGTTCGCAGTTAAAGGCAGATTACCGCCAACCCGGCTAACGTCCTTATAGCTATGGTCAAGGTCACTGGATCGCTTCAACGATCGACTGAAATTATGAAGTTATCTAATCAACTTGTCAAATTACCCCAAATCAATGCAGCAATGCGCGAGATGAGCATGGAAATGACAAAGGTATGTCGTAGTCCTTGAGCGTGTCCCTTCGTCTCACCGTTTCTTTAGGCTGGTATCATGGAGGAGATGCTACAGGATACGTTGGAGGGCCTAGACGACGATCCCGAGCTCGAGGAAGAAGCTGAAGAGGAAGTGGACCGTGTCCTTTTCGAAATTACCGACGGCAAGCTCGGCATTGCTGGTGCTGGCAAGGAGCTCCCAGTGAGTGTTATATTCTATTCTTTAAAAGCACTCTTCTCACTCGCTTGTAGACTCTCAACGACAAGGAAGAGGAAGAGGTCACCGACCAAGAAATGGCTCGGATGCAGGCCCAGCTCAACAGTTTGCTCAGTGGATAGAATCCTAATCATTTTTTTTTTTTTTTTTTGGTTTTCTCTTTTATTTTGTTTTGTATCCAAGCCTCGTATTCGCTACCGAATCTTCCCGTCGAAATCAATGTCATTGCCAGTTCGACCGGCAAATCTTGTCCTCATCCTTGACTTAAGGCCAAAATGCTACCCCTTCGTCCCCTCACTGGCGTTGCCAGAGGTGCTCTTACTCAGGTCTGTCCACTGCTTTTTTTCAC
Organism: Serendipita vermifera MAFF 305830; assembly: GCA_000827415.1. NCBI lineage: Eukaryota > Fungi > Basidiomycota > Agaricomycetes > Sebacinales > Serendipitaceae > Serendipita > Serendipita vermifera. The sequence continues at coordinate 254,404 of KN824313.1, read as the reverse complement.
CTCTCAACGTCGACGCATGTGCTCAATGTGATAACAGGCTTCTCGCCGTGGATACGCTGCGTCCAGTTCAACAGCTGCCTATGCTGGAAAGAAAGATGCCAAAGTGAGATTTGAACCGTCTTGAGAGCTCGCGACGATGCTCATGCTCGCTCATAGGGAAACTACACGGTGACGCTCATCCCAGGAGACGGTCCGTACTTGTCCAGGACATGAAAATCTGTCCTTTTACTAACCTATTCTCGATAGGAATTGGTCCTGAGATCAGCGAGTCGGTCAAACAAATTTATACTGCCGCAAAGGTTCGTCCTTGCTTCCGAACAGTCGCCGCTTGCCTCGTTATCGCTAATCAATGCACTTTAGGTCCCCATTCAGTGGGAAGAGGTTGATGTCACTCCCATCCTCGTCAACGGAAAGACTGCAATCCCAGAGGCTGCTATCCATTCCGTCAAGAAAAACACTGTCGCCTTGAAAGGTGCGTACAGAGGGCTCTGACAGCCGGTACTCTTGCTAATCAATTCAACAGGTCCTCTCGCAACACCCAGTGCGTATTGTATCTCGTATAGGTTTCCCTATTGACGTTGCGTAGTCGGAAAGGGCCATGTCTCCCTCAACTTGACACTCCGAAGAACTTTCAACCTCTTCGCCAATGTCCGACCTTGCTTGTCCATCCCTGGCTTCAAGACTGCATACGACAATGTCGACACTGTGCTCATTCGTGAGAATACCGAGGGCGAATACTCTGGTATTGAGCACGAAATTGTCGATGGCGTTGTTCAGTCCATCAAGCTTATCACTTGGGATGCCTCTGAGCGTGTAGCACGATATGCGTTCGAGTATGCCCAGTCCCAGGGACGTAACAGGGTCACTGCCGTGCACAAGGCCAACATCATGTCAGTTGCGGGCAGTATTTCTGCAAGAATAATGGAGCTGATTGTCTTTGCAGGAAAATGTCGGATGGCATGTTCCTTAGCGCCTGCCGACAGGTCGCCAAAGACTATCCCAAGATTACCTATGACGAGGACCTGTTGGATCGCGTCTGCCTCCAAGTCGTCACTAACCCTGGACCATTCTCTGACCGTGTCATGGTCATGCCTAACCTTTATGGTGATATCTTGTCCGACATGTGCGCTGGTCTCATTGGCGGTTTGGGGTTGACTCCTTCTGGAAACATCGGAAGGGTTGGTGTTGTTTAAGTGACCGATGTTATAAACTCAACTTTCTACCAGGATGCCTCCATCTTCGAAGCCGTCCACGGTTCTGCCCCCGATATTGCGGGCAAGGGATTGGCTAACCCCACGGCATTGCTCCTCTCTTCTATCATGATGCTCCGGTATGTTCCCGTTTTGAATAAGCTGACATGTCTTAACGCTCTCCAGACACATGAACTTGGGCGACTTTGCCAACCGCATCGAAAAGGCCACACTTTCCGTAAGTGCGAAACGTTTGAAAATCGCCCCTGCTAATACGCTTTCTCTCCCAGACCATCGCCGAAGGAAAGGCTATCACCGGAGACTTGGGTGGCAAAGCGTCCACCAAGGAGTATACCTCTGCCATCATTTCCAAGCTCTAGAAAGGCCACTGCTAGATATATTTATCGAGTCCATCGTCCCGCTTATATTGCCGGCTCGCCCCATTTATGTTGTTGTTAATGGACGGAATGATGCACTCTTTTTTCTGCTCTTTTTGTTTTTGAATCAACTTTTAGTGTTTTGCTCTACTGAGAACGACTGCACTGGCAGGTGGCGATCGTACCTAGCGCCGACGTAGATTTACCTCAGTGCGGCCAACGCGTGCTCAAATGCAAACCGCGAAATCCAAAGTTCCTCAACGACAAAAAGAAACCAAAACAGTCCACGCGAGAGCTTTCTTCCGTCTCGATGGAACAGTTTTTACTGAGACCTCCTCTGTTAGGCAACCCAAACTAAGATTAGCGGTTTCTTCACCAAACCGAAAGAAGTAAAACAAGACGAATCGCTTGAACCGCCGCTGCCACTGCCGCCGCCGCCGCCACAACAGGAAGAAGCAGCCAGCTCCCCCCAACCCGACGCGAATCTACCACAAGCGCGTACTCCGAATCCAAAACAGCATGTTCCTGAAATTAACACGGAACGACGCGTGGAGCGTGAAGTTATCGTCATTGAGGATTCACCGGCAAGGCCCGAGTCTCCGAACGTGCAGATAAATGGCAGAAAAGCCGTATTTCCTGTATCTACTGTCACAAAGAAGGAGAAGAAGGAGCCTCATCCCTTTTTTGCTAAAGGTGGTGCAGGTTCTGTTTCGTCGTCCACTAAACGGGCAATCTCGCAGCCCAAAGTCATCATCCCAAATGAATTGCCACTCTGGCCTACTTCTGAGATGATGCATTGTGGTATTTCGTCTCTTGATATTCCAGAGTGGCCACACCTCTTCCCGAAGAGGTCAGAAGACTTGTTCATGCAAGAGATGGAGGATCACCAATGGACTCTACCACAGGGTCGTCAATCCTCATGTATGATCGTGGAGCGTCCCGAACCCATGGTCATGATTAGTCAGGCGGAGGCGTTGGAGAGTATCCCAGAGGATCATCGAGCCCATGCTGCAATCTCCCGTCTTATTTCTCAGCACAACCCCTTCGTATCTTCACAGAGGATATGGAACGATAAATACGCCCCCAAGAGAGCAGAAGAAGTGCTACATAACACACCTAGAGCCCTTTACCTTCAACAATGGCTCAAATTCTTGGAGATACAGATGGACGACACTGAAGTAGTCCAGGAAAACCGAGGAATCAAACGACCTCGACCAAAGGTTCAAAGAGACGTGGGCAAAAGAAGAAAGCGGCAAAAATTATCCAGCGACCCGTTTGGGGGGCTGGACGACTTTATTGTAGATGACGAATGGAACTCGGAAGAGGAAGAAGAGGAGGAGGAAGGGTTTCTCAGTACTGGGGAAGATCTACCTAGGGCATCGACAGTGACCAGCCCTACTAGTTCTCGTGCAGTGTCGCCCTTACCTCCTCCACTCATCATCATTCCTCGCGGTACAAAGTCAAGACCATCTGCACGACAAATAATCGAGTCTTCACCACCAAGTTCACCGTCTCCTCTCCCCCCAGACGTGCCTACTGTGGCCAAGTCAGATGTCAAAGGGCCGGGCGATGATCTCTTGTCATTGACAGAGAGGCTCACCAACACAATCCTGCTTACTGGACCTTGTGGCTCTGGTAAGACGGCCGCTGTCTATGCATGCGCAGAGGAGCTAAAGTGGAAGGTGTTCGAGTTTTATCCTGGCATTGGGAAGCGCTCAGGAGCTGGTTTCACGGCCGAAGTAGGAGGTACGGGAGACAACCATCGTGTAGGAGGAAAAGATAAAGAGGCTGGTAGCTCAAAAACTTTACAAACGATTGGGTTTCTCACATCGCCATCGAAAAAACGTGCAGTGTCCCAGCCTCTGTCGGAAACGGACATTCAAGACGTTCGGCAATCACTCATACTCGTGGAAGAGGCTGATATCCTGTATCAATCTGACGGCAATCTATGGCCCACATTAATTAATTTCATCCGCAAATCGCGGCGACCGGTGATTTTGACATGTAACGGTAGGCGCGATATCGTTATCAGCGCCACACTCTTCTCACAACAAACCTCTTAGATGTGGATCTGATTCCGGTTTCCGATATCCCATTACAGACCATATTGGAATTTAAACCGTGCGAGGTTGAGCTAGCTACTTCCTATCTACAAGCGATCAGCCTAGCCGAGGGCTACCCAATAGCGCGCAATGTAGCGCGAGACATTTACACAGATAGAGCTGTCTATTTTCCCATGGAAGTGGACGTCCCGGATCAGCCGATGCTGCCAGTACCCAGCCAGGGTCCGATAGTGCAGTTCGACTTGAAGAGGGCCATCAATCACACGCAATTCTCGTTGATTACAGCACCCGTCCATGCAGAGACGTCTGAGAGTAGCCTAGCCGAGCTTGGTAGTTGGTCGCAGTCGCCTGCCGTTATGCCCGAGGCCATCGTCGAGGGGTCTCAGCATAATCGTTCTTCCCTCGAAGACTTGGAGACCATTTTGCAGCTAGGAGACCTGTCAGAGTGTATTTCGTTTGCCGATGCACATGTGGACCGGCGACCCAAGGTATCACTTGAGGTAAGCGTTACGCCAGTTTCCGTTCTCCCTCCGCAGGCAGGCACCTCACTCATGGACGATGACAGCTTGGTTCTGTTGATAGATATGGACCCAGTTCAGACGATATGATAGGGCACACGCAGTTGAGCAAGAGTCAGGAGCCGGAAGAGGCATTCGGGGTCGCGTTGTGTCCACGCGATTGTGACATGGCGGTGCATGTGGCGTACCATGCCAGATTACAACTCGAACAACGTGGATATGGGGAGATAGCTAGACGGGAACTCGTGCCTTGTCCGGTTACCAGGCTCATGAACCCGCACTCGAACCGAGATGCTAGGCTTGGGATGAGATGGAAATTGGATATGATGGAGCTTGCACTGGCGAGAAGCGAGTACCAGGGACGGATTGTGAAAGCGCTGGACGAGAAGATTGTACTGAGCTCAGTGCTATTGCCGCGGCCTGGGTGCGTGCTGGATTATATCCCATATATGCAGGAAACGGTGCGGGGAATGCAAGGAGATCATGAATGGATGAGCACAGAAGGTTCACGCGTGCTGATTACGGAAGGTTTTGTATCGCCGGTGGATGCAGAGATAGGAGGAGTAGCCTCGCTCGATCGCTTGACTGGTTTTTGAGATTCATCTTCTCTGTCTCTCATAATGCCTGTACCCTTTGACCACCATCATCAATAATGGAAGAATATTCTCCAGTTGTTTCCGCCAGCCCGCCACCGTCTACACCTTCGCTCCCAACCATTTTAGAGCTCGAACTGGATCACTTATACGCAAAGCCGCTCAGCGGGGGTGCAGACGCAGCGTCGATTGTACATAATTCGAACCCTTTTGGTCTTCAGCAATCGTTCAAGCCGCAGCTCCCCGCCCTTTCCGTCGATCGACGAACTCTTCCTTCAGGTCGTCCAGGCTCGCCTTTCTCGTTTGGAAATCCTCCTACATATCCACGTGTGTCTCCTGGTAAGCTTTAGATTTTATTCTGATTTTTTGATTGCTTTCATCAACGGCGTCTCCATCCCACTCGTCGCTCACACTTGTTTTTCCACTTGTCACACAGAAGGACGTAGTGCCCCAGCTGGAAAGGACAGCAGAACTTGGGCTACTTACGATCAATCAGCAGAAAGAGACCTTCTCAGAGACCCCATGGACGTCGAACAGCATGACCCTCACACTCGCGCACCCCCTTCTGCCTTTGGCCAGCACAGATTGACGCTGGATCCAGATGCATCCGCAAAAGAACAGTATCCTGACAATTTTGATTATTCTATGCGTCGTCATTCCATCGCCACCGTTCAATCCTCTGACCCTCACCACGTCCAGCAAGAGCAACAACACCAGCAAGGTCAACGTTCTCCCTTTCATCCGAGCTTACAGAGTGTGAGACGCAAAGTATCTCATGGCTCTATCATTTTCGGTGGTCAGACGCCGGTTGAGACCGAGTTTCCGGACCAGTATCGTAGTCCAATGGATCCAGAACCCAAAAGGCGTGGCTCAGCATTCGACGCACGAGGAATGGCTCAAATGTCCCTCGGCGACCGTCGAGATTCCACAGACTCTGGTCGGTTTGCGCCCCCCGGAAATTGGTGGGACAGGCGCGACTCGACAACCTCGCTCTATTCCAATGCCTCGGCTGTTTCAAGTGTGGGCGGATATAGTTCGTATTCGGGAGATGGGAAGCAGCAGCCCTGGGCCAATGCTCAGCGAACGCCACAACCTCACCTACCGGATGGCCTGGCTGCTCCCAACAATGGCCGCCCCTTCTTGCCTGATGCGCGAACTCCTACCGCATCTGCACATGGCCCAGCCCCTTACCCCGACAGGAGAATGTCGGTCCCTGATGCTTCGCTCGCTGCCGCAGGTGCCGTCCGCAACTTTCGATCCCGCTCACGTCCCCCCTCTCGAGGAGGCTCAGGAGGCGCACAAACCGTCACACCACCCCATTTACCCCAAATTACGGCTACTTTGGCGAATGTAAACGATCATTACCATGATCCCAACCTCGGAATGGGTCATCATCAAACGCACGTTTCATCCCAGCCTAATTCTGCACTTCTCTCAACGCCTAAAGAGGGCACGACCCCATACTCGCGCTCGCCTGAATTGCGTGTGTCTCACAAGTTGGCAGAACGCAAGAGGAGAAAGGAGATGAAAGACCTCTTTGACGAGCTGCGAGACCATCTTCCTGCAGACCGAGGGATGAAATCGAGCAAGTGGGAAATTTTGAGCAAAGGTGCGTCTCCTTCAGGCTAAATGAAATGACGTAACAAACTGACTAACCGAAAAAATTTCCAGCTATTGATTATATCGCTCAGATTCAAACCCAACAACGCGACATGGCACATGAAATCGAATCGCTAAAGGCAGAAGTAGACGCCTTACGCGGGGGCGGGGCAGCCCCCAACAACCATCATTCCTACAGTGGCTCGATCGGATATCAGCAGCAACAAACTTACAATGCCACACCTCCTCAATCAAGAACCTCCTCACATTATCCCGCGGCCGGCCCGCCACCGCCCACGCTCGGATAAGGCGAAGGGGAGAGGCAGGCACGAAACAGGCGGATGAGTCTGTTGCGCGGATGTGAAATCAAAGTGGCTATCACCTATCTTTTTTATACCCGTGCTGCGGCAAAAGGGCACAGCGCGAGTGCTATCTACCTCATTTCAGAGCGTCGGCCTTTTTGCATTTTATCCTATCGCCGCCTTCCCCTCGACTGTTGATAAAACAGCGAGAAGGATTTTCTAGGTTCCTATTTGTTCACTGGGTCTATTCTCTTTTTCTCTTCCCTTTGAGCGCGACGTTCTGGATGGACGTTTCGGCATATCTAGTTCTGTTGTGTTGTTGCTGTTCTCTTATCTCTCTCTCTCTTCCTCTCTCTTTTTTTTTGTGCGTTAACGTAATTCTAAGCGCACATATATTGTATCTCCTGTATTCGCTTGGGATTAAAAGACCGACAAAAGAGGAACTCCGTACAATTTGTACGACGACGATAATGCCTCTCAATCATAGTCGTCGTCCTCTTCAACTGGTCGTCTAGCGTCCTTGGCTTCTGTCTCGTCTTCATCCCCGTCAAAGAGATCCGAGCCCTCCTTGTCTCCACCTTCCACGTCCATGCCATTCTCCTGCTTCACGCCGTTGACGTTTCCATCTCCATCATGCATCTCTACGTCATCGTCATCTTCATCCTCGTCCTCGTTGGCATCCGCGTCTGCCTCGTCGTCTGTCACTTCTTCCTCGACTTCCTCGTACAACGCATCTTCCTCCGGAGGCATGTTCGGTATCAGTTCGAAATCGGGCTGAACCAAGCATTGTTCAGGTGGTGGAAGACGGATTCCGAATGCTTCCTGTACAGGTGGGAGCGGTACCTCGTTTGTAGATGCTGCCAAGGACAAAATGTACTATATACCATGCAAAATTCGTCAATTTCATTCTTTTCAGAGAGCTTTTGTAAGAGGAATTCTCACCTCTTTGGGTACTCGGCCTCCAAATTCAAAGCCTACTTTGCCTTGTATAGCTAGAGTCACGTCATCCGTTGTCAGTCTTCCCGGTCTTCCAGCATGCTCTGCAAATATTTGGGCGTCCGACAAGACTTGTGCCGTATAACGGTGCGCAAACTCCATCAACATGTGGAGGACTCGCGGTGGTGCGTCAACCACAGACGGTGTGGCAGCTAAAAGCAGTGCCAAAGCCCTTGCAGAGTGTGGTAGATTGGCTACCGGTTTGTCTGGCATCATATTTGCCATTTTTGGAATCCACCCAGGAGTGGTGGCTGGGTTCAAGAAGAAGCAAACAGCCTTCAGGGTTTTATTTCCGGCTTGTGCCGGGGAGTACGTAACAAACTAAAGCAGACATTGTATATTATTACTAGATCTGTACAGCAATTGTAAAGGAGAGTCGGGCAGGGTCTGGGGTTTAAGGTCAGTGATCAAGGCTGGTCCGAGGGTGCAACGAGAACGCACGAAATCAGGGTTTTGTAGACCAGTATTGGGACATGACGGGGGTGTGCATGAGCTCGATGGTATGGTTCACTACAGCCATGTCTGTATCTAGTCAGGCAAGAGCAACACGAGGGTATCAACTACTGACCAATGTTGTCACCAAGATTTATGGCTTTGAACATCTTGAGACTTTTCTCATTCTCGACTTGACCGATGATTTCGACATACGGGCCCCCCATGTGACTGTCCTGTTCCAGTCTCTCCAATTAGTATCGCATAGGCAACATACAATGATTCTGCTCTGACCGATGATAATTTGACTTCTATTTGGCCTCCATCTGATAACTCCACCATGGCTGTAGGCGCGTTAACCTCCTCACGGGCCGATTAGAAATTCCGCGTCAAAACGACAATAAAAGCGTGTAGTCGAGAGTTAAAGAGCTACATCAGTCCCGTAGAAAGCTAAAGACGCGTGAAGATCGTCATACCTTGACGATTTTCGCAACAACTCTCACTCGCTCGCCAATATAGCGAGACATACGACCCGCATTTATTCGAGGTGTTTTCATATCCATGATTTCTGGATTTCAAAAGAGTATTCGCGCACGGTGCTCTGGATCGGTCAGATGTGGCGAGCGCCAACTTGGAGAGCCACCGAATTAACAGTGGAGAGTGGAAATCTTGATTCACAGATTTGGCTGGCAATCTAAATATTCTGATGAACTCTAGACATTGGAGAGTGCCTTTCTTGCAGGCATCGCGCGTCTTGGAAGGGAGAAATGCACATCCATTGAGTGGCCGCTGGGCTCTGATAGTTTTGAACCAACCCTTCTCGAGGAAGCTGTTTGATATATTATGGAACGCTTGTGAGTGGTTAGCTGGGCTTCATGAGTCACGCCTGACAAGTCATTCTCCAAGGCGAGTGGCGTGTATTTGCGGATGGGGGCTCTAATCGTGTGCGAGATTTGCTAGGAAATGAATGGAAATCGTATGTATGCCTATTTTATTTTATTTGTTTCACTCATCTCCCCCCTCAGCTATCTGCCCGATCTGATCACAGGAGACTTGGATTCCATCCGCTCGGATGTTCAGCAAGACTATACGTCCATGGTACGTCTCTATTAGAAGTGCCGATTCAACCTACCTATTTATCCAGGATGTGAGAGTGGTCAGGGACGGCAGCCTGGATGCCACAGATTTCATGAAGTGTTTTGACGCGATCAAGGAACTGGAACGAAGGACACCGCAAGAGGGAGACGTAAGAGTAGAATCTTCATCTGTGCATCTCTCATTCGTCTCTTCAGTATTCCGTGATTGTTCTTGGCGGGCTTTCTGGACGCATTGACCAAACCGTACACACAATGTCCTATCTATATAAACTGCGAAGGATTAGAGCTCACGTCTTCGTTGCAACTGATGACGATGTTGGGTGGGTTCTGGATGAGGTAGAAGATTCCCTTCCAACGTTATGTCGAGCCACCTAAAGCTGATCACGGTTCTTAGGGGGAGCACTATATTTCGTTGGATAGAACCTTTCTCGGACAAACATGCGGTCTTCTCCCTGTTGGCATCGAGTCTACGCGTCTCTCCATGAAAGGGCTCCAATGGAACTGGAGTGAGTGCTTTATCTCTCACCCTTGGAGATACCCATCGCGATTAACGTTGAAACAGCGGATCATGAGTCGAGCCTCGATGGAGATGTGTCCACCTCAAACTGGTTGGCAGCCGATGAGATATGGATCAAGACTACCAGGCCAATATGGTGGACCATGTCACTTAAATTACCGATATAGTTTTATTCAAATGCCGCGAGACTGCAGGGCCTGATGCACACTAAGATTCTAAGCGCGTTAAGGTTGGCTGGAGTAACACTTGAACCTCCCCGCATCATTAGTCTGATTCCATTAGCGCGATTTTAGATAAACGGAGTCATATTTCATAAAGACAAATTAGTCTTCATTGTTCTTGCATCGAGGAGAAGCCTTGCCTCAAAGGTCAGGCATGAGACAAGCCCCGCAATGGTCCTCAAACCGTGGCGATACAGCTTTACGGGATGATTTAATGGAAATAGATGAAATTCTTAACGATGTCACGTCCCTGCGCGCCTCGAGTTGGCAAGCACCAGGCGTTGAGACAAATTTACAAATCGATGTGAGTCCTGATTACGCCTGAATAAGTTTCAAACATAGTAATTTACCCCAAGGATACACGTCTTCTTGCTTCAGTAAGAGCTGTTGGACTCGGCTACTCTGCATCCCTGGCCTGATGAACCGCCATCCCAGGACGTTCAAATATTCATTGTGCTCGACTCAAATGTATTAATCAGCTTTCTCGCGCTGGTTCGCGAGCTACTGGCTTCCATCTCTCGCCAGACCGTCAAGATGGCATTGTGTCTCCCCAATGTCGTTGTGGCGGAGCTAAACTTCCTCAAGGAGCGTAATCCAAACCCAAACACAAGAGCATTGGCACAAGCGGCAAATGTTTGGCTTCTTGCAACAGTGCGAAACCGAAACGGGCTATTGCGCGGCCAGCAGAAGCACGAGGGACTGGAGCAATTGGAGACAGATCGCTCTCACAACATTCGCGTGAGTGCTGTACCAATACACAAGATGCGTACTTACTCGAAACAACAATGGTCGTAACAGCGCGTTAATGACGACCAGATTATCGACTATTGCCAATATCTTCTAAATGCTCATCGGCAAGGCCAAGGGGCTGTATGTTTACTTAGCAATGATCAGAACTGCTGTTTGAAAGCGGAACTTTCAGGTGACCTTTTCATGGTTACTGGTCCTCCCCATCTAATGTTTTGTCAGGAATTATCACTATTTCACCAAAGGCGGGAACTACGGCAGAGTCGATTATTTCAACAATCCTACGTAAAATGCAAAACATTGGCACACACACTCCGGTTTCTCCGACCCATATTCCATACACAACAGGAACAACTAATGGACTCTCCCATGGATCAAGTTCAACGCAATATTCGGTGGCCACTCGCTCAGAGAGGTCTGCAGACGGGCTCATGGACTTGGATGATGACGAGAACCTGATATCCACTAGTGTCTCCCATCCTCTCTCCCACCTTCATTCCCAACTCATCGACCACCTATCACAGATCCTTCCTCATCTTGCATACGATGCAGCACTTCAAGAAGAAGCAAGGCGCAAGGAGGACAAGAATAGCCCACAACCCAAGGCAAAGCCCAGTGCGTTGTACACATCGATACATGCACCAAAGGGTGGAGCAACGGACGCGAGCCATCACGCTTTTATCATGCCAACACAAGAAGAGGTTCAATCGTGGAAGCCCTTGGATTGCATACATTTTGCACTGGAGTTCCCGCCGAGTGGTGATACCAATCCAACGGCACGTAAACGTAGTCAGCGACCACCTTCGATAACGAGGCTTAAGCTGTTTTTGCTTGTGTATGGTCAGCCTGGTGCCCGACGAGGCAAGGATTGGAGCGTCGGCGATTGGAAGTCATCGCTGGAAGAGCTTGAACAGGTTGCTACCTTTTGCAACTGGGAGAGTGTTCAACAATGTGTTATCATCTGCCGCTCTCAATTATCGACTTCTGGATTACAGGTTTAGTGGCATCAGTATGGAAACTTGTACATAATAATACATTGACTCGTCATTCACTAATTATTCTAACCTTGTCGCCAACATCCTATGACATCGAGAATGGCATCCCACTGCCAATCAAGACCAACTGCCTTTCTTACAGTCTCCTTCATCACCATCATCAACGCGCTACGTAAGGAACTCGAAGTCATTCCCCTTGCGACACCCGCTTGAACAGTTTCGATATATAGAGACTTGAGTGAAGACAGGGTTGATATAGATGGCGTCTCGCTTTGCGATAAATAGAAAGCCAGCTGGCGGCCAACTTTTTGCCTCGACTGGCTATCTTCTGCTTTCAGATCTCTGCCATTAACATAGTCACGCAAATGCCCCATGAACTCTGCACTTTGTCGCAACGCATCAAGCTTTCCGGCACCGACCAAGAATACTGATTTGACCACTTGGGGTCGCATCAGTGGTGCGCGGACCATCTTGACTCGTCGATACCAGCTCTGGAGTCCAACGAGATCAAGAAGTGCTCCAGTAGTATCGTTTGGATCCTCGGGAGACTGTGTACGCACAGCGTGCAGTCCCATATAGACAGCCAGTATTGCGGGCTTATCAGCGGCAAAGCAATCCATCAAAGCCGCTTGGCAGAAGGTGACCCATGCCCGTTCGGCTTGTATCCGAGAGGCATCGGCAACTTTGGTGGTGCGGGAGAGTCTGGTATCGTCGGAACAGAGCCTTTCCGCAAATGTGGTAATTCGATCGTCGTCGCTAAAGGACACCATGAATTCGCTAAAGTCTCGAGAGCTCTGTAAATTCCCATCGAGGAGTTCTGGAATGTTGAGACAGGCCGTGTCGCCTGTCGCCCCGCCCGTAGACCGGACGAAGCTACTCCTTGCACATTGCGGATCCTCATAGTACGCTAGATATCCCCGTCGTCTTTTGACCCATAACGTTTGATTACGTATGAATGCATCTTTGAACTGGGGTGATTGTTCATAGTCAACGAATATTGGCAAGTAGCGAGGACTGTCGATTCGAAGTGAACGGATGGCATTGAAATCGTGCGTGAGGGTAGGTGCCAATAGTTCCAACGAGCCATTTTTACCGTTCGCCTCCGTAATCTTGATTTTAACGGGCAATAAGACCACCTTCCTGGTATCTACGTCTCGAGGTATCAAGCAGCGTGGCTCGACTGCCAGTACCCAGATATGGCGCAGGGCTTGCAAGTGAAAGCGATTATCGTAGCCAAATAGAGGGAAGCGAGGGTAAAAAGAAGCCAACAACGAACAGATGGCAGCATCGGAGTTTCCTAGCGTGTACCTCCCTCCGCCAAGGAAAAGCAAGCCCATAGCCATGTGGTTGGCCATATGCATACCAAACTTGTTGGGCGTGGTGTATTTCCCATGTGCAAATCTGAACCTTTGTAGACATTCTACGTCTCCGGATCCAGCCATGACAATTGCCATTGCACAAGATAGTACGTTGATTGCATCTCTAGTGGCCTGTCGACGGATGGAATGCTCATAGGTTCGGGCTAAACAATGAATTTAGCTCTGGCGCAGTAAAAAGGAATTGAGGCTCACCGTTTGAATAAACACCGCGGATCAGTACATCATAATAGAAAACAATGGCCTTGAATGCATCGGCTGAAGCGGTTCCAGCATATTTCAGGGACATGGCCATACAAGCACCAGCTATGACGTTGTAGCTGGCAATATCGAGCGCGTTTACCGTTGATGCATCCGTCTGTGTTTCATGGTTGGTTCCCAACCTTTTCATTGGGAAAAATTGGGAATTAACCCAATCTGTGCTTGGCTTGATATCTTCCCAAAGAATGAGTGACTTGGCAAGTGTTCGAAGGAGGAGTAAATTTGGAGGAACTGTGTTAAGAGCAATCTGGGTTGTAGGAACAGACACGATTTCGGCAACGTCCTGCCTGCCCGACCTCAGGTACAAAAGCGCGAGAGCCAAGCAGGCCCCCGGAGCAGTGATATTAAGATCAAAGTTCTTGGGAAGACCTGTAGGTGATGCAACTTTTCTATCGCCATGGATGAGGAGACGGAATCTGTTTAACCAAGCATTGTCTGCCACGCTGTGGGTTTTGGCGCCTTTCCCTACCATGATCATCCCAAAGGCGAGAGCTGCTGACACAGTATATGCCTCTCGATTGTCATGGCCGTGGGTAGGGGCCATAATGTCTTCTCGTGATATCTCCCTGAGGGCTATCTCGGCTAACCTTCGATTTCCAGTGCCCAGAAAGACTAGGCCGAGAGCGATCAGACCGGCACTTTGTGTAAGTAGCGACACATTGATATCTATGGTTCGAACAGGAAGCAGGGCTGGTGTATGGACGGCAATCAGCCTAGTAATGTAGTGGCTGGAAGAGCCGACATTGGACGCGGCTAGGCCAAGAAGAAGAGCCATAGATGTCTGGTCGTGTTTTGGAGAGAGATAGGAGAACGTATTCCACGTATCTACTTGCTTCAGATGCCCATTCAAGCCAAGTCCATAAAGAAAGCCTGCATGCTCGGCGGTGAGCTCAGAGGGCTTTGTATACTGAATCCAAGAACCGTCCACTGAGATGGCTTGGGGGGATAGACGGAGACCAGCTGCCACACCGTTATGAAACTCGGCCCAGTTTTTTGTCTCACTGGTAAGCTTGGCTTGCTCGAGTACCATCACCACATTTAATGGCATGACGCGAACTGAAAGTTCAATTTTTGGAATCACATAAGCTTCTGGTGTGGCAGTCGTGAGACAACCATAGGTAAATAGGGCTCTGCCAGGTGGAAGAGACAAGGTCCTCTCAGAAATTCGTAGGACGAGGGCGGCGTTTTCCTTCTCATGTTCACTATATAAAATATTAGTATAAGTTCGATTCCTTCTGTCAACCAACTCACTTCGGCGGGAGTGTGTATTGAATTTTGACGACTGGTGTGCGAGAGCTTTGTAGCATGAGCTGAACCTCATCCACTCTTCTATCCTCTGTCCACCGAATCTCTGTGAATAAGTCTTTGGTTAAGTTCCCAGAGTTTGCATCTGCTTCCATGTTTCCACTTGCGTCACGACTAGCTGATTGCACAATGGAGCCGACGGTATACTTTATAGATTTGTAAGACGAGAGCGTCACACTTATTGAGATCTGGATACTTACTGGACCCTGAACTTCGGTTGTAGGCATGTTGTAGTTGGCAGAGGTTCCTTTGACGAATTCATATAGATCATCGCGATCAATTAACCTGTATGTTTCCAACGAGTAGGTCATTCGAGGGCTGATCTGACATGTTTTCAGCACCTCCCGTATCGGAATGGCGAGAGATACGGGTAGGTTGTCAATCGACTCCAATGTCCAGTTCCTTTCGACCATAGCGTGTGCGAGTTCTTCAGAAAGTCCCAGATCTCGAACACGAGTGTTTCTCCATATCATTGAGAAGAAAAGGCTCAGATCTTTGAGATTAGTGCACGTTTGATTCGTGATATTGAGACTGAGAACTGCCGGGCTCAAACCGAATAGATCTGGAACCGACTCGAGGTTGGTCCAAGAACGGCCGTTCAAGCAATGCTCGACAAAGTCTGGTGCTGCAACGGGCAAGGTGTTCCAGGTGTGTTGGCCTATCGAATGGTTATTGCGATACTTTATGGAATACGCGTTCTTACCTCGCTCTGAGCAATTCCAAGCCCCTTCCAGATCTGGACGTAATCTTGACCAGTAATCTGTCCACTCCGGAGCGATTTTATTTGATAGCCGCAGAACTGCGGGCAATAGGAGGGGTAGCTCATTGCGCCGTCCAACGTCGACTTTAAGAGATTGACCGAGGATGTGTAAAGCCAATAGAACAGGTGCGGCCAGAGGTGATAGAGTAGAGCCCAAGCTCATATTGACATCTGACGGCTGTTGGGGCAACTTGAATTTGAATAGGACGCTGTCATCAGCCAGGCGCTTGTGAGCCGAGGACGACGCCATTTCATTAAATGGCTGATCCATGACGATGTTACTGCTTTTAGAGAATGACGGGTTGTCGCATTTGAGGATCTCGAAGAGCGCTGTCCAAAGACAATGCAACTCTTCAATAACACCTTTGGGCATTTGGTTCGACATCCACAATTGGAGATACCGCCGCCTTATCGCGTTCAGTTTGTCTATTGGTAAGGAATAACTGAGTACGTTGAGGATATCCTGCGTAAGCAGGTTCTGCGGTGATAGGTCAAATGAGACCGCATGGGTTTTTGAGAATGTCTCGAGGATAGCAGTAGCGCCTACTCCTTGTTGCAGATTTTGGACTTTTACTGGTCGATTTAAGATATAATTTGCGTGCTGGGATTCGTTTTGTGTCCATATCAGGTGAAGGGGACCTGTAGGTTTGGCTGCATCGTGAGCTACAGCCAAAGCATAATACTCAGACCCCGAGATCAAGAAAAAGGAGTTATCGGGCTGAAGTACGAGTAGGTCATGCGATCCCTTTCGCAGTGCTTGCACATTCACAACTGCGAGTGCTGGGTAGGTGGTATTGTCGATCCTGGCGATCAGGGAGCTTTTCGCAATCAAGGGGACTTGCTGATCCCAAAATACGTGGACTAGACGGTATACGCCGATAGCGGGCAACATGATTGCGTAGCTTGCTGCGAGATGCGGTTCGTTGGTGTCGTTGAAGTTGATCACAGATATTTTACTCCAATTTTCGATGCTTTTTATCCGTGATTAGTTAAATTAATGCTAGTTGATTTCGAACTAACCTTTCTGGATCGATCAAGAGTGATCCAATCCGTTGAAGCCAATGATCGGGGACCACAATCTCTTCGTCATCTTCGTCGTGAAGTTCCATCAAGACGGAATTCATGACGCTGATCTGAGCATTGAGCTCGAACTCGTCGTCGTCTTCGTGGTGCCTTGTATCCCGCCAGCTAGCTGGGGGAGGGGTGTCCTCCATCAGCCACTGAGAAGACGGTTTAGGTTGGCCATTAGCATGATGTTTTGGAGCATCATTATCATCGGCGCCGGGGAGGGATTGTGTTTGTATCAACTGCGGGTCGTCGTCGAGTAGCAGATCCCTGGGGGATGGCTGCTCACTGCCGGCATTGCGAAAAATGGGGACGTCATCTGCAGGATTCTCGATAGGAGCATACACGTAAGAGTAACAATGGATTGACATCAATCGTGTATCCACCGTGAAGATGACCTGAGGTGACGAAGATGAATATGGAGAAACAAAAATGACCCTCTCTCCGTTATTCAAGCTTGAGAATGTATTCTTGTTTTGATTTGGATGCGGAAGGTCTTCTTGGTAAATGAGAGGTGTCCCACTGGTGGTATTATGGATCGAATGCGCTACCCCAAGCGGAGCAATTGCTCTCAGTGGACTCGAAATGCTGTGAATAATGGGATCAAGATCGAGGGAGGACGCCCATCGTGGTATATCGGGGGGTGGTTCTTGTTCCAGTGCGAATCCAACCGGGAATAGAGGCCACACACAACGCGTAAGAAATGGTAGATTTATGCAGTGTTCCGTCCCGTCTTCTAGCTGGATTTGCGCAAATGATCGGAAGATGATGCAGACTGCACGGACCATTGCCCCTGTGCCAGGCCCGTAAGGGCCGTCTTCTGGTCCTTGCGCGTTCACAGTACTGGGTCTATGCGGCTTTTGGTTCATCTTTTGTGCATATGGTCCAAAGACGGACATAGTGTCCTGCTGAAACAATCTTGATGCTTCTTGCGAAAGGTCACTTCGCGCTGGCTGGGGTGGCATACGTCTAGAGGTCTTTTCTTCAAAGTATGCCCAGCATACCGCACGCACTTCTTCGTGTTCTTGAGGAAATGTCCATTGCTTCTGGACACGGCCACCCAATATCGATACAACATTCATGCGACCCCATGCTAGCTCTTCTACGGTCTCACCGTCTGGAGAAACTTGGGATATTTTGCCTAATATCACCGATGGTGACTCGTGATGTTGCAAAGCGCGCCGTATAGCGCTTAGCAGTTCGCTCGGCTCCCCTTGAGGCACATTTGGAGGTGCCAGACGAGAAAAATAGGCATCTGTAGAGTGAAATGGGATCCATGAAGGAGATTCTTGGCTGTCCACTTCAATGCTCATTATTAAGGTCGGGTCTAAGGTGGCTGATCGGGACAATTTATTTACAAAGGTTGGAACAGGGACTAGATTTATTCGCCCTTAAATATGGGTTTTCTTTTTTCTTGAAACGCGGATAGAGCCTCAACGCGATCTTTAGTAGACAGCAATGGCTGGTAGCAAGCCTTTTCAAAGTCTAACCCTGCCTCTAAATCAAGCTCTGGAGCACGGTTTATTGCATGCTTGGCAGCACGAAGAGCAAGAGGAGCTGAAGAGTATTGTCAGGAACGAGGAGCTGTTTGAGTTCAGGCGATAGGGTTTACCTCCGGATGACATTTCTTCGGCTAGCTCAAAGGCTTTGTTGAGTCCAAGTTCCGTAACATAGTCAACGACACCTAGGATATGTGAGCTCCAATAATCTTCTTGGCCGTATAGGCTCACCAAAATCCAAGGCTTGTTCAGGAGTGAGTGCTCGTCCGGTTAATACGAGTTCCTTGGCCTTTGAAACTCCCAAAAGTCGCGCAAGCCTTTGTGTACCACCGGCACCTATTTTCAGATTACAAATGGTTTGCATAGGTGGCAAGGTTCTACTAACCGGGAATGATACCCAGTTTCGTTTCTGGGAGCCCTATCTTCGACGCTTGCTTGCCTGAGAAATGTATCAGGCTGCTTGTCCTATGGGGAATGATAGTTATACGGACCGGCTACGCGGAGGTCGCATGCCAGGGCGAGCTCCAGTCCTCCGCCTAATGCAGGACCATCTATGGCTACAAATAAGATAAGTACACATCTTGAACATGAGATCGGAAGTACCAGCTATTGTCGGGATCTCCAATTGTTCAAGATTCCGGATTGCTTTCCTCAAGTCAATGAGAAACTGGTTGACCTCGGCGGTTGACATGGTTCTTCTCTATGTATATAGTGCATTGGAGGTTATTGTTATGATCCGGCGTGTCTAATGCAATGTACGGACCTCAGCCAAATCAGCACCAGCACAAAAGGCCCCCGGCTGGCTCCCAGTAACAATAAGGACACGGTTTCTTGGTAGATGAGAATTGAGTTTGTTGACATGAGAGCTCACTACCTTTGGTCGGATTTCACAGACTGAATGCATTCGTGAAATTCCTTCGAGTTTGATGGTAAGTGTTTGCTTCTACGTTTAGATAGATGAAGTTACCTTTAGGAGAGTTCTTGAAATAGCATTCTTGGCCTTGGGACGGTTCAAAAACACGACCGCGACCCCCGGTTTCGAGGCGTCGTGCTGTAAATAGGCTTCTGAAACTGAAGATGCATAATTCCTTGTTAATAATATTCCTTGCGTAACACGCTTGGAGGCGGTTCGAGAGAATATGAAGATGCTCATGTGGTTCAGGTCAGGCTGCACCCCTACCACCACATCGAGCATGTCAAAAAGACCCAATAAGCTCGCGTTTTTAACTCAGGTCGCTCCTTCTGGATATGTTCCTGGTCTTGGTCGTGGGTTCGTACTCATCTTCGTTACTCTTGATAGTGCCGGCTTGCTAATATTTCTTCTCAGAGCCTCTGGCTTCACAACACGATCAGATATAGGACCGGCGCGTGAGGGGCCATCTGCAGAAGTTATCGCGTACGTACTTGTCATTTATTCACGAGCCACTTTCCAACCAAGCTAATCTGTACAGGGAAGCCCAAGCCAAGCGTGGTGAAGAAATAGAACCCGACCCAGAGCAATACCAGGATCCAGACAATGAAACAGGCTTATTTGCTGGGATGGTGTACGAGGCCGATGACGAAGAGGCGGATAAAATATATGAAGCAGTCGATGCAAAAATGGACGAGAGAAGAAAGGCTCGAAGGTATGCTCAATTTCTCGTCTATTACACTTTATCCTGATAGTTGTGTCATAGAGAGGCTCGCGAGGCAGAGCTACTCGCAACAAGCCGTGCCGAGCGTCCCAAAATTCAAGCACAGTTTGCTGATCTGAAGCGCGGGTTATCTGCCGTGTCGGATGCAGAGTGGGAAAACCTACCTGATGTGGGCAACTTGACCGGAAAACGAAGGAAATTGAATCCTCGCGAAGGTCGGGCCTATGTTGTCCCTGATAGTATCCTTGTGGGCGACCGCGATAAAGCCGGGTTTGTCAACGCGTTAGATCCTATGCAACAAGCGGTCGGTATCATTATGGCATGTTTTTTTTTACCAGGCTGACTGTCTTACAGAATGGCGGCTTCGAAACGCCTGCGAATGGAGACGGAATGGCGGATCTCCTTGGTATCAGCCAAGCTCGAGATAAAGTATTATCTCTAAAGCTCGATCAGGTATGAGCACCTACCTTCCAATCCGGCGATGATATTAATGTTTAATTGCAGATTTCGCGTGACTCCGCCACTAGTGGCACCTCCACTAGCATTGATCCAAAGGGATATCTCACTTCTCTTGATAATGAGGTCCTTAAAACCGATGCGGAAATCGGTGATATCAAAAAAGCTAGAATGCTTTTCGATTCGCTAGTCAAATCGAATCCAAATCATGCTCCAGGTTGGATAGCTGCAGCTTGTATTGAGGAGCATGCCGGTAGAATGGTTACAGCCCGCAAAATAATCAAGGCCGGCTGTGAACAATGTCCGAAAAACGAGGATATCTGGCTTGAGGCTGCGCGTCTTCACGTAAGTGTAGTCAAGTCCAATTTTGCGTATTTTACTGACCATTTCATGAAGAATACAAATGATGCTAAAGTTATCCTAGCCAATGCTGCGCGACACTTGGACCAAAGCGTCAAGATATGGATGGCTGCTGCGAATCTCGAGACCGATCTAAAAGCCAAGAAAAAAGTACTCCGAACGGGTGAGTTTTGCTTTGATAATTTCCCATCCGATGCTAAGTTTGGAGCAGCCGTCGAACACATTCCTAAATCTGTTAGATTATGGAAAGAAGTTGTGAACATGGAGGGCTCTCCAGAAGAAGCGCGCATAATTTTAGCCCGCGCTGTGCAAGTTATCCCGCAGTCGGTTGAGCTCTGGCTTGCTCTTGCGCGATTGGAGGAACCAAAGGCTGCTCGTGGTGTCTTAAATCGAGCCAGAAAGGAGGTCCCCACTAGCCATGAAATTTGGATCGCAGCCGGTCGACTTCTCGAGCAAGAGGCTATGCGACCCGATCGTGATCCAAAAGAGCGCCAAAAAGAACTCGACTCTATCGACCGCACGATTGAGGCCGGTGTAAAGGCGCTCCGCCAACATCAAGTTCTATTAACAAGAGACCAATGGATGAAGGAAGCAGAAAAATGTGAAAACGAAGGCTCTCCAAGGACATGCGAAGCGATTATCAAAGCGACCATAGCTATGGAGATTGAGGAGGAAGATCGATATGATACATGGATGGCAGATGCGCAAGCCGAACTCGCACGTAATCAAATTGGGACAGCACGAGCCATATTGGCATATGCCCTTAAGGTCTTTCCAGGGGAGAAGGCTCTATGGAGATCTGCAGCAGACCTGGAAAAGGCACATGGGACAAGGTATTTCTATCACATCCCGTGTAATATCGAGTGAAGCTAACGGCATTGTAGGGAGTCCCTCGATGACCTGCTTACGCAGGCAGTCAGCAATTGTCCGCGAGCAGAAACCTTGTGGCTCATGTTGGCTAAAGAGAAATGGCTAGCCGGGGACGTCCCTGGCGCTCGTTTGGTACTCCACCAGGCCTTCGACGCAAATCTGGAGAGCGAACAGATTTGGCTCGCGGCCGTAAAGTTGGAAGTGGAAAATGACGAAATTGTGGCTGCACGAGAGATCCTGAAGCGCGCGACCAGTGTTGCAGGAACAGAGAGGGTAAGGCATTAAATTTGGTCCCAATTCCATATATTAACTTAGGTTGTCCAACCCTAGATTTGGATGAAGGCTGCAGTATTCGAACGACAACAAGGCCTCCTAGAGGCTGCCCTCGATACAGTCAAGACTGCGTTAAACAAGTATCCCAAATTTGCCAAGTTCTACATGATCAAAGGACAGATCGAACACTCCAAGGGACACATAGCGGCTGCACGAGCAACCTACGCCGCTGGAATCAAGGCATGTCCAAAAGACGTTCGACTCTGGATCCTGGCCAGTCGCCTGGAGGAGGCCGATAACAAGCGCACCATGGCGAGAGCCTTACTCAACAAGGCTCGTTTGGCGAATCGCGCCGATGAACTGCTTTGGGTGGAGGCCGTTCAACTGGAGGAACGAGCTGGTGCTCCAAATCAGGCTAAAACCAATCTAGCTAAAGGTCGGTCTAACTGAATGTCTTGCCGCCATCAGTACTTAGATTTTTTACAGCACTTCAAGAGTGTCCTACCTCTGGGCTTCTTTGGTCAATGTCTATAATGGCCGAACCACGACCTGCACGACGTGGAAAGTCGGTGGACGCCCTCAAGAAAGTTGGTGACAAGAATGCGCTCATTCTCTGCACTGCTGCAAGACTCTTTTGGGCGGAAAGAAAGGTCGAGAAGGCCCGGGAATGGTTCGCGCGTGCAGTAAAAGTAGACAGCGACCAGGGCGACGTTTGGGCATGGTGGATGAAGTTTGAGCTTGAACACGGGACTGCAGTCAGTGATTTGGCATATTCATGTGAATTTTTTCTGACGTTCTTATTCAGGAATACCAGCAACGTGTGATTGAACAATGCATTGTTGCTGAACCACATCACGGCTTCGTCTGGCCTTCTGTGGCAAAGGATCCAGCAAACGCGAGGAAGGGGACGAAAGAAATACTTTTACTCGTCGCACAACAACTCCATTAACGTTGGAAAAGAAACAAGGCAACCTAGTACTCTGTTGCCACTCTATGTTACGTGCAAAATGTAATTAAAACGAACGCGGCAACAATGTTCAACGTTACAATTCATCGCCGCCAGGTGCAGCTCCCCTACTGTTGCTTTGCCTTTTTCTTAAGAGCGCGAGCTCGGATACTAATGTGAAGATCTTTGCCTGGATGAGCACAACTGTATAGACTTTGTTTCAGAACCAACTTACTGTGAGAATAGGTGATGAAAAGCATTGGCATGTTAAGGGCGCCGATGAAAAAGTCTGCAATTGAGTGTGACCAGTATGGCGTTACGGTGAATGGTCGAGCAATGGCGCCACATGAATGACCAATATGAGACAGGGCCGATTTCACGAATGCCTTGGGTGTTGGGGTCGTGATTGAAGCCCGGCGAATCTTTGACATGTTGGAAACCTTTAGATTTCATCAGACAGTGGATTTAGATAATGCCAAGAGTAAAGCGTACCACGAAGAAGGTATTGACCAGCTGTACGACGATGCCTTTCTTCTTATATTCCTCTGCAAGAGCTTGGCTCCATGTTGCAAGGAATGCCTTTGAACCGCTATAGGTGGCAAGCATAGGAGACGGAACTTGACCCGCGAATGATCCAATGTTGAGTATAAGACCGTTTTTCCTATTAGAATAAGATTAATTAAAGAGGGAGGACGATGTTGGCGAGCAACCCTCGACGTACTTCTCGATCATTTTAGGGAGAACCAGGCGTGTGATGTTGAGTGTACCATAGACGTTGATATTGACAATGCTGTTCATTTCATCTTCTGGACCGTCGGCAAAATATACGGGCATCTCATGAGAACGTCCAACATTGTTGACTGAAATAGTTCAGTTGAGGGGTCAATTCTAGGTCTAGCGCACTCACCGAGCACGCCAACGTCGATGCCTTCAATTTTTTGGGAGAGAGCCTTGTATTTATCGCTCAACTCTTTTTCTGAGAAATCCATTGCGTGAACTTTGGTGGGAACGTTGAACTTGCTCGCTGTTGATAATTTAGTGCATGCATGATTATTAGGAATAAAGGCCTTACAAATCTCCTCTGCCAACGCGTCGAGTTTTGCTTGGCTACGTGAGACGAGAACCACCCCAAATCCGGCTTTGGCGAGTTGAACCGCGAATTCGCGCCCTATTCCATCCGTAGCTCCCGTGACAACTGAAAAAATTGGAGTTACGTATTGTAAGAACTGCTCGTCAAACATTACGTACCAGCATAAGCGCCACGTTTAGACCCAAATTTCGAGAGCTGCAAGTCGTTAGAGTGAGTACTTGGTCCCTTTTTTTTTTTTTTTTTGCAAAAACAAACCTTTGTTCCACTCAAAATGAATGTCTGGGCAAGAACACTGAGAAAAGCCAGCAACTGGGAAGTTACCGAGGCAAATCCCACGAATGCAAGCGCGGAAACGAGCAGTTTATGATCCTGAACTATTAAACAGGCTTATTTAGAACTGTTCGAGTCAATAGAAACATTCAATTACTGACCAAAGTTGAGCAAAGAATCCATGGCCGGCTCCAAAAACATTTGTGACAACCTCGCCTCCTGCTCCCATATTCGACCAACACCTCAACATGAGACGCGTCAAAGTAAAGTATTCATCGTTGCATTCCTCATTAATAAATCTGCCTCTGAGTGTCTATGGCCCTCTCGTCTCAACCGGTGTTGTAGGCTTCCATTGCCTTTCACGTTCTCCGGCTATAACTCACCATTGTCAAGCGACCACAAACTGTTGCAGTTCACCTCTCAAACTCGAAGAAAGGTGATGATTTGCGTACGGGATATGTCGGATGGACTGGCTTGGCATCCTCACCTTCATCGGCAAGGTGGAAGAGTGATGATGGCCTCGAGTCAATAGAAATCGACCCACAACTATGCAGCTCTCTTGGTTTTAGCGAGGGAGAAGTGGTGGGTGCTTCTTACGTGCCCTATATTGCTGGTCTAAACGGCAGCAAACTAGCTTGAGCTCGGACTTGTCCACAATCTACCCATAGCAAGTTCTGTTAGCACAGAGCCAGTCTCCTCAGATGACTGGGAGATCCTCGTAAGTAATATACACCGCAACGTACATTAATCATACTGATTACATTACAAGGAACTCCATGCACAATATGTAGAAGACAACCTTCTCTCTCAAGTGCGCGTTGTATCAAAGGAGCAAGAAGTCAACGTATGGATAATGGGAAAGACTCTTATTCGTTTTCGCGTATGTAAGTGTAACCCTCTTTTCGTTACTCCTCGGATTTGATAGGGTTTTTTTAGTGTCATTAGACCCAGAAAAGAGTCCACAGCTGCTCTCTACGAATACCGAACTAATAATTGCTCCCAAGACACGAAGGAAGAATGTCGAGAGTACTCGGATAACAACCAAGCAAGAACTCACTGCAGGCATTGCACGGTTATTGCCATCATCTCAGTGTCTTTCCGCCTTCTCGGAATATGAGAACCCTTCATCAACTGTGCTGGTTTCCCCGCAGACTTTGAGAACTATGGGTTTTCAAAATGGACAGCATGTCTACTTAGAAAGGCTTTTACCACCGATAAATGGCCTTGTTAAAGATATCAAACATCTACCACAAGTTCAGGACGGAACGACCCCAAGAGACATAGCTCTGAAAAGGCTACGAGACGAACTCCCTGAAAATAGGATCTCAAATCCGGTAGAAGACAAAGAAGTTCCTTCTTTTACGATCCAATCCTTGGAAACGGTAGCGGTCAATCATATCGGTCTATTAGACTATCCCGAAAGTCGACCTTGGGACATAATTCGGTAAGATACAACTTGGAGGATCAACTTTATACTAACTCATGGTTATAGGCTGTCTTCAACCCCCCTCGAAAATACCGAAGAAGGAAAGCAAAAGAAGATAAATACGACGCCAATGTTTCGAATGTGAGGATATATTTACCATAAACGTAAAATACTAAGCCATGTCCCCAGACCAAGCCTGAAAACCCCCAGTTCATTGGGATTGGAAGAAAGCGTCGACGCGTGCGTCAAACATGTCGAATCGGTCTTCTTGGCTCGAGATACTTCTCGTAGCACCGTTCTCACCGGTTAGACAGCTCAATAAAGCAAATGATTGCTTGCTAATTACATCATTAGGACCGAGAATCTTACTTTGCGGAGGAAAAGGGGTAGGCAAGACTACAGCCGCTATTCACGTAGCCAATAAATTGGAGCATGCGACTCACCTGCTACTCTGTATGTGTTTCTTCTTAGATGTACTCCTGTCACTGAGCCAGTTTAGGTCCATTTTATGTGGACATGGCTCGCTTCAATGATGAATCGTTGGCAGGACTGCGGTCCCTTTTCGTCATGCTCATAAGATTAGCAATATGGCACAAGCCATCGTTCCTCATCTTGGATAATATTCATCAGCTAATTGGCCAGGAGACTGAAGTGAGCTGATATATGCGCGAATTGCAAGTCACAACTAATTGAGTTGCAGCATACTGAATCCTTCAAGTCAACCCAAATCTGCGAGCTATTTGTAAACTTCTTAAAAGAAGTTTCCTATCATTCTGTTGGTGTCCTTGCTATCGCCGAAAGTGTAGCATCTCTCCACAAAGGGCTCTCTACTGGTCATTCATTCTCCAAAACCTTGACTCTCAAGCCACCTAACAAAGACTTCCGCGTCAAAGTGAGCACCAGGTGATTGTTTCCATTGATAAGCTCACGCCTTCGCAGATTCTACGCCAAATAGTCAAGGATTTCCCGGCTGTAGCAGGGGATAGCCCGGATTCAATCAACTACGTTGCAATCTCAACAAAAACTGAAGGATACTCGTTGCAGGACTTACAAGATCTCGCCGATAGAGCGTTACACAATGCCGCTATAAGGACGGCCAAAGACCCCGAGGCAAAGGTTAGGATAAGTTATCCACTGTTTCGAAATCACGTCTCACTCTTAGCAAGATCCATGTGCAAATGTCAGATTTTGACTCGGCACAGGATGGTTATACACCTTTATCCTTGCGGGACGTAAAACTGCAGAAGTCCGATGTAGAGTGGGCAGATATTGGTGGTAAGTCATTGGGTTGATTGGAACCACAGCCTGATGATTTCGGGGAAGGGCTCCATGCTACGCGCCAAGTACTACGCGAGACTCTGGAATGGCCAACCAAGTATGCAGCAATTTTCGCCAAGTGTCCTCTTCGACTACGCTCGGGGTGAGTGCAGGCTTCCTGAATGAAACTGGTCTCACTCTTGATTAGTCTACTACTCTATGGTTATCCCGGTTGCGGAAAAACGATGCTTGCATCGGCAGTGTCCAAAGAATGTGGATTAAACTTCATCGCCGTCAAGGGACCGGAGCTCTTGAACAAGTACATAGGAGCCAGTGAGCAGTCGGTATGTACGGATTATATTGCCATATCACTCACTTTAGCTTTCTCTAAAGGTGCGAGAACTATTCGAAAGGGCGAGTGCCGCCAAACCTTGTGTCCTATTTTTCGACGAGTTTGATTCTATTGCGCCGCGACGGTAAAGTATAATCTCTCGCCTTGGGTATGTACTCACTTCTTTAAAGAGGTCATGATAGCACGGGAGTGACGGATCGCGTAGTGAACCAAATGTTGACACAAATGGACGGCGCCGAGGGGCTTGACGGTGTCTATGTGCTCGCTGCTACCAGGTAAGAGTATACAGAGTCGTTTGAATGGCTTGTTGACTATTTCAAGTCGACCCGACTTGATTGATCCAGCCTTGCTTCGGCCTGGGCGCCTCGATAAATCTCTTCTCTGCCACATGCCCACAGAGGAAGAACGCGTACAAGTGATTTATTTCTAGGCTGGATTTTGGTTCGACTTCGCTCATTATTTGATAGATTCTCTCCGCGATCGTGCGAAAGATGCAGCTAGAGCCAGGTGTCGACCTTTCAAGGATGGCTGGTCTCACGGACGGGTTCTCTGGTGCCGATTTACAGGCCCTCGTTTATAACGCACATCTAGAAAGTGTACACGATATCCTATCAGCATCTCCCAGCCTGGATTCTCGTTCCGACTCACAGCCTAGCGAGTTTGTCATTCTTGGAAAACAACATGCAAACCAATCACAATCCAAAGCACAACAAGCTGCGGTCTCTGCTAGAGTAATTCATTCGTCTTCCTTATCCAAAAAATTCGCTAAAGTCCATTTGTTCCAGATTAATACCATCTTAAAGGCAGGAAAGAAGACGCCATCTAATGTCACTTCGAAGGCAGAATCCAAGGCCGTATGTTCTCTCCGTTTCTATCTTTCCATTAAAGACCCATTTCCCATAGCCTATCATACGACAAGCACATCTAGAAAGAGCCTTACAGTCGACCAGGGCATCGGTGCCTGAAGTAGAGAGATCGAGGCTCGAAGCAATGTAAGTGGTCTCTACTGTTGTTTGGTTTGTTCTCATAAGTCAGTTATCGGGAGTTTTCCAACGACCGGACAGGTGCAATTCAGCATCCTCCTGAAGTTAATCCTCATGCCGTCGGAAATCGCGCGTCTCTTATGTAGACTTGACAGATATGCAACAGGATTTGACCGCCGATTTTACATCATTGTCTTCTATGTCTGAGTGGCTTCCTCTCCAGTTGATGCCTTTAACGCCTCTTGATATTTTACGAGTCTTATTCTATATAGGCGCGGTCAGCTCAGCAATTGCCTTTGGGGGCGGTCGACTCACAGGTTTCTGAGAAGCATAAAAATGGTCACTTTCCCGACGGCTGGAAGGTAAACTGAGGCCTATGGGAGAGTGTCAAACCCAGGTCTGGTGTTTGACGGGAAACTCACCTTTTCCCTAACAGTCTCTTCAAAGTTCTTCTCTCCCGCGACATTGACAGCGATACATCCATCCTTCAACGCGTCGGTTGATACCTTGTATTTCAAGCTTGGCACGGCCGAAACTACCACATCTGACTGGGCAAGGCACTCCTCCAGTGTCAGATTGCAGCCATGGACCACATGACTAGGGTGGAAAGTCCTCTTTGGCTTGGACCCTTCTTTGGCCTGCTCAGTGCTTTCTACCTTTGGCCTCTTCGTATATTCTTGAATAGAATCAATGTCGACTGAGAAAACGCGCGCTCCATCGTTTGCGAGAAGGGCTGCTAGAGGTCTACCAACCACTTCGGAACGATTGATCACGGTCACTGTCTTGCCAAATGCGCGATCTCCATACTTCAGAAGCTGATTATAAACACCTGCATACTCCAGGCACTTAATGATGGCCAGTGGTGTGCAAGGGAGAATACTCTTGAGAGTGCCAGGGGGAGGAGTGTCGTTTGCTTGGGCGGGCGTCGGTGGAAGGATGGCGCTGGTGGAGTTGAGGACTTTTGGATCCACGAAACGAATACTTGTTGGGGAGTCATGAGATCTATGCATGATTGCAGGGCTAATATGGCCTCACTTGTGATACATATTGTAATGCCATTTGTAGTGTAGACCTTCGACATCCTTGAAAGGTGAAACGAGCTACAGGGTGTTAGGTCTGATTCCACCATTTCATTTGGAAGTAGCATGCCTGCTGAAGATAATGATCCTATGAGACCGATTAGTTCTATTCCCAAGATAAATACAAGAAATGAACTCACCTGGCGGCCACCAAATATCGGATAGAATACAAGAATGCCATCACATTCTTCGTCTTCGTTTGCTTCCACGATTGCCTCTTCGACGCCCTCCCCCTCGCCGGCTTTTTCGCTGCCATCGCCTTCTCTCCATTTGCCTGCGCCAGTTTCCTTGAGAATAAACTTGACGCCTACATTCTCACATTGTGTTTTCGCAAAATTTGCGTACGTTCGTGAAGCTGCGGCCGATGTAGATAGGATTGCCACCAAGGTCGGCGGTTTCGGCAATCCAGCAAGACTTTCTCGCACCTCCTTATCGTAGGGCGTGACAACTTTTGCTGCTGTGAGCAGAACACCAAGGTTCGAGGACATCTAGATAGCTGGGGTGGATTCGAGTTGGGGTTCAAGATATTTTGGATCCGACTCTTTTTAGCGAACGGCCGATCGAGCGCTCTCGTTTGGCTGGTCAATGTCCTTACGCACGAGCTCATTTCTAACACGGGAAAAGAGAGGATTTGAATTCCTTATGTACATGGACTATGAAAGGAACCCGCGGATGGCTCCTCCGACGTTGGCCACGTCTAATAGGAAGGTATCGTGGCCCCATACGCCTCCTAATTCATAGTAGACTACCTGGGTATTCCCAGCCAGTTTCAACGCGGCAGCGCATTCTCGTTGTTGATCGGCAGGGAAAAGAATGTCGCTTTGGACCCCAAGGATCAGGACTGGCGTGTTCACCAGAGGTACCAAACCGGCCGCAAGGTCAGGAAGATGCGGTGGAGGAGGAGTGAGATGAAGGCTTCCTGTAGCCGTTAGGTCCGGGGTCTGTGCATCGCCCGAGACGAGGTTCAGGGAGGTAAGTGCCGAATGGGTCATATCAAAGAGATCCATGGCTTTTGATACGTAGATCAAAGAGTTGGCATCGTATTTGAGACAGAACTGCTCGCCTTGATGGTCAAGGTATGTCTCGATGAGGAAATCTGGGCAAAGTGCTGGGATGCGTGGTCCAGATGCTGGCTGTTGAGAGGGAGAGTCTCTGAATCGGCGTCCAAAACGCTGGTCCCACTCGGGACCAGACCTATACGTGATGGTAGCAATTTCTGTCTCATGTTAGTCAATAGCATCCATACTATGGATCTCGGCACTCACGTCGTGCCAACTTCATCCCTGTATGTGGTGGTAGCCCATCATAGTAGAATCCATTCTTCCAATTAGGGTCCGCCATGAGCACTGACAGGATTTAGCCTTACATCTAAAATTACAGGAGGCAAACTCACCACTTCTCTGGGCAAAGCGCATTGCGATTGCGCTGGGACTACTTCGCGCAGTTCCACTGATACTAACGACCTTTCTGACTCGTTCTGGATGCAACCATCCAGCCGCCAAACTCTGCATTCCTCCCATTGAGCAGCCCACGCTGGCGTATAGTTTGTCGATACCCAGGTGGTCTAGCAGGGTAAACTGTGCGCGTACCATGTCGAAGATGGACAATACTGGGAACCGAGTTGCATACGCAGCCTGGTTCGAGTCCAAGGGGTCTTTGGAGGATGGTCCCGTTGAGCCGTAGCATCCACCGAGTACATTTGTGCAAATGACAAAATGTTGGTCCGTGTCTATTGCCTTGCCTGGTCCTATAAACTTTTCCCACCATCCCGGAGCAGGGTTTGCCTCTGTTGAAGCTGCGTGCGATGATGCGGAGAGACCGGTGTGCAAGAGGATTGCATTACTTTTCGATGAATTTAGTTTACCCCAGGTTTCGTAGGCGATGTCGTATTGTGGGAGGGGGCTTTCGGGGTAGTAGACCAAAGGAAGTGGCTTTTTTGACGAAAATGTTTGATATGAAGATGGATTTGGTCGAGCGTAGGGGGGTTCCGGCCCCGAAGCTGAAGGGTCTTCGCTCGTGCTCTCGTTGGTGAGTTTTACTCCCGATTTACCATTGATGGATTGTAACTTTGATTCTCTTGCGGCATGTGCTTCAACACACGGAAAGTTTGGAGGTTCCCGTGGGGTCGGTTGCTTGCTCAGCTCGCTCGCGGCTGTTGCAAAAGCGGCGAGCGATGCTCTATGTTCGTTGCGCACAAAATGCGGTATTCTGCGCGTCGAAGCAGTAGCAGCCCGACGAAATGCAGGAAATGCGGACATGTGGTAGGCGGCAAACTTGGCTGCTGCCTCAGCCTCGTCGGTTATCGAAGCACGCCATAACGCCAATACTCAAAATGGAAAGGCTCATAAGCGACGAGGGACGGGCGAATTGGCATTGTCAACTAGGACACTAATGGGGATTATACAAGCTTATTGGTTGCATAAAAGCCTCTAATTCAGTATTCTAATCGAACAGGCAACTACTTAGTCAACGCTCAGCCAGTCGCATTCTATCTAATCAGAAGCTGACGGGAGGGGGTAATTGACCGAGTTTGGTAGATATAGTACAGCTGCTAGGTCAGGGCGGTGGTTCGTCCAAGATGATCGTTGGTGGCCTTGCAAATATACTAATCTCTCGATGTTCTCGTTGGTTTGCCTCCCACGCAGTCCACAAACTTGTATGACGATACCCCTTCGCAGAAATTGCAACCATTTCGAGATAAAACCGCGATACCAGGACGACGTCTAGGGCCCAAAGCAGAGCAAGTCCTGATGCACTTGCGTCACTATTTGCTGAAGCAAAGCTTTGGTGGTTGCGTACCGAGGTATATATTACGAGCCGAGAATACGAAGGTGACCAAGGCAAGTCGAATGGCGGTGATTGCCACGAAATACAACATTTTTTCGCTGAAAACTGCTTGTAAGTGACATCCAATATACTAATAAAGTAACTCACACGTAAAGAACGTGTAGTAGAGGGGCACTCGACGCATGGCGCAAAGCATAGGCGTGTCCTACTGCCTTTCTCAAGGTAAGAAACGTCATATATAACTCATAAACGAGCTTGAAAAAGGTCAGAAAGTCTCCGAAAATGTCGTTATTTACGTACCGGGAATATGAATATAAGTGCAAAGAACTTTGGAGCGTCGGTAACTGCACATACGCCCCCAATCGGAGAAACATATGCGTGACCTACGGATGTCAGATTGGCTAATTTGTATTTTTAGGGTTCATTTCTCACCTAGGTTAAACCTTGTGGCGACGACGGCAATGGAAAAGCAGAGTAGATAGGAAATGAAGAACAATGTCCAAAGGGAACATTTAACCCATCTGTCGTTGTTGTATAAGGCAATGATTCTTGTTGTGAGGATGACTTTTGACAAGTGAGCAAGCCACCCGCGAATAATTCATATAGCCTTACATTTGGATAAAATTTCCGTGAACACTTGTATGAAGGTTGCCGATGATAGATAGACATAACAACTGTCAAAGCCATTAGCGATGTGTCTGTTTGACCAACGCCGAAGGAGACGCACAACTAAGAACGCGTTAGTTTCCTAATTTATAATCATTGATCTCACTTACTTCTATAGTAAGAGGTGCGCGTAGCTCTGAGAAATCTACAAGTTGGGATTATTAGTAACTACCGTCAATCGCGCCGCGACTTGACTACATACGATAAATCCCAAGAATCAAGGTTGCAATGGATATATACTTGTTAATTAGATAAATACAAGGTATAATGCCTATTCTTGGCACCCTCTTCCAGATGAAGTCTATCTGGAGACGAATGAGCTATCAGAGGTCGCACAGCAGCACTAAACTTACCTCGTCCGATAATGTGACAAATGTATCCCACATTAATACTACAGCACATGCAATGTAGGTATAACGTGTGTCCCGGTACTGGCTAGCGAGGGACAAGGCGACGTCCAGCTCCGACATTTCCGTCGTACATGGGGAGGGGAATAGATATCGGAATCGACTTCTCTGGGGGTTTTATGGGTTCGAAGAATTCACGGAGATGGCGCGTTCTTCGATTCTGAAAAAAAATTCGCACATGGAGGAGCCGACGGGAGACGGTCTGTGGCCTTGTTCCCACGAATACAGGGCCCGACCCGCACCATACAATTAATCATAGTCGTGTTTTATGATTGTGGCTTGATGATCAGGTAATGTGTCCAGGCACTTGTGCAACCTCAATCCCTTTGGCGGCAACGTAGCTTGCGCGGTGTACGGGGACTGCTGCGGAAGATTCTGTGCACCCAAAAGTGAATGAGCCTTTCTCTGAGTATGCACGCTTAATGAGAAGAAATGATTGTCTCGAACCGGACCGTTCCAGTTAAGGCCTACCATCACGGGTGGGGACACCCACAAGACAGACGAAGGCGTCGTTCAATTGCCAGAACGCTCTTCGACCGGGAAGTACCGAGGTGCTGATGGGAGAAACGTTGGAAGAGATAAATATGTTAGCAAGCCACTGGCTCGTGTCGACCTTATTGGAGAGCTGAAAGGCAGGCGTAAGCGTGTTGCATAAAGACAGGTAATCTCGGAGTCGAGTCGGAATATGCTGACGAAGGATTCTTCAGGTGATAAATGAGCTGCTAAAAGGTTTGCCACAAAGACGTCCGATGCGGACGATGTATCCGACCTTCCGAAGGGGGGCCCGTCGACAATTTAGCCCAAATAGGTTGTCTAACCCAGGAAGTGTTGACGTTGGGATCACCCGCCCACCGGAACATATTACAATGTGGCGTCCGAGGAACTCGCTGCTGCCAAATTTATAGACCCTTCGTTAGGACGGTTTTCGCGAGGTGAAATAGAGTTATGATCGATGCTCGATGCATGCCTTTTGATCTTCAAGGGGGGTGTTGATCCCTAAATAGCGCGGAGAGGCGCTGGGTGTGTGATATACCGAAACGTTCACCCGGAAAGGTCACTTTACCCAAAAATAGGGCATAAAGTACCTCGAGGGTTATAAAAGAATTGGATAGCTCCCTCGGGGCGAGTGGCACACCCCGCTTCCTATCCTCTTGTCGCACGGTCTAGACCCTCCCCCTCATTAACCATGGCCTCTCTAGAAATGAATAATGATCGTCAGGAGGGCACATCCACTACGCGTGGTGGCTTCGTATATAACCTGAACGATGGCAGTTGGTATGGCTTTGTACGTCGACCTTTACCCACTCCGACTCGTGTCCTCACCTTGACACCTTCTAGACCCTCAACCCCGTTACTGACTATGGAGAATCGCATTCTCCTTGCTCGACACAGTATGAAGGCGAGCTGTTGACGGGACATGACCAGGGCTTCAAGAAACACGCCCGCCGTCCACTCTCGGAGCACAGTGCTCTCAAGGCCGAAGACCGTAGGGCCTCTACATGCACACACCTGTCTTCCACAGGGTCGAGTAATGGCTCCTCGACACTTCGTCACTCGATAGCTGGCTCTGTAGCCGGCTCGACGTTTAAAGACAGATACTTTGCCAGTCTTAGAGATTCAAAAGAGGTATGTTAGTTCATCAGGCAATACAGGAACCCATTCTAACGACCTGATGCAGCAATGAAAATTCCCTCGTGCATCAGCAGAGGGTCAACATGGACTGGCTCGCATATATGACTTCCACGATTTGATCCGGGTTATTTTAGATTTTTAGCATGATTTTTGTAATTGTATCGGATAAACTGGTTGCATTGGTTTCATCTAGGCGTGTGGGAGGGCGAATCGAAGGAACGAACACAGAGCGCGGCTAAACCACACCTGCTCGTCATTTTTCATCACTTGTACCCGGCCAGCTCAGGCTACGTCTTTGGAATTACCAAAGACATTTTCAAAAATCTGTCGATAATACACGGCACAAAGCTGGGCTGGTGAATGCCCCCGTCATTCGCGACAACTTCGACAAACTACCCGTCTCTAACGTCGGAAACGTCTTCGATCGTCAGCTCTGAGCTTCCAAGGACTGCATCTGAGAATAATCACCCAAATCATCACTCTCCATCTCCCTGGAGAGCACCGGCACCAGTCACCACGGATACCGACAAGGTACTATACAAGCCCTTCTGGCTTTAGGCTTTAAGATGCTTACAGGTCTTTATTAGGACCATTCGGATCGTTCTTTACCCCCTCGTTTTGCTAAACGTGTGAGTCACTCTGAACGCTCTTGGAGATCGCCTACGCTCATTCTCTCTCAAAAAAAATGACGCTGACTTTATGGCGCTTGTTTAGTTTTTTCGTCTGGTCGGCACATCCAACCATCACCATACCTTATCAGCCCCGACTAATGCGGTAGAGCTGTCGGCGTACGCCCAGCGTCAGGCAGCAGAGATCGAATCCGGGCGCGCTCAAGCGCCCCGAAAGCCCCGAACACGCGAAGAGGCAAGTCCTTTTAGTTTATACATAATTAATAGCGATCTAGCTCTGACCCCGACATGCCAGGCCGCAACCTCGTGGGGGACCACATCCCTTGCTTCCGCCGCCTCGACCACAGGACTTGCATCAAAGCATTCATCTCTTGGCCCCCTACCGATTTTCCCTCGCCCCCCAGTCCACAGTTTCACCCGGCACGCCCAAGTGCAGCAGCATATACCCTTGTACCAGGAACTGAATAACCCGGTTGTGGAAGAGAGGTCTGACGCCATAGGCCCTGAACCATCACACCCACACCATCATCCGATTGAGCTACCACCTTCTCGCTCCGCTACTCCGAGTCGCACGATCAAATCACGTCCGACGCTGGCTTCCCTATTCCAATCCGCGGGTCGCAAGGCGTTGCGAAGAGATCAGTTCCGAAAGGACAGTTTTCGTGGGGACAATGGCAAGCAACAGCAGGAGGAGCCGATGATGGTCAGCCAGAGTGTCCCATCGACCCCTTTGAGACGGCGGTTTCTAGGTCTGATGTCCAGTGCTGGTGATACCGTGCGTGCGGCTAAATCGACGCCTCCCCCTCCTCCTATGCCCGTCCCAAACATCTCGTTACCCACAAACTTCAAAGGGAAGGAACCCGCTACGCCCTCTACGCCCATCCTCCGACGCAAGCGTTCATCGCTGCCAAATCCGCCTCGTTCCGATCATGGACATCATGAACACCTCCCCGAACCCTTTATCGCGCCGCCCTCTCACGACTACTTGGACCCTAATCAATTCACATTACGCCGCTCTAAATCCGATTCTAAACACGGTAAGAGGAGTCATTCTCCTGGACATACGTTGGCCGCCACAAGTATACGAGTACCAGGCCCGCCACCCGACCATCACCCACATCCGCATCCGTATTTCCCATGTGACACTCCGCTCGACCGAGGCCTTCTCTCTCTTCCTTCTTTTTCCTTTGAACGCCCAGTGACCCGCCCATCTACGCCCGGCCAAAGCCAAGAGTTTTTGCCCATCGACCATACACGCAGATACAAGGCTCGAGCACCCGACATGGACTCTGACATGACTGCGGAGATCAAGAGTGTGCTGGCTGCTGGCACCGAAGCACGTCGTGAAAGACGTGCGCCAAGCCGCGAACGCCTCCGTGTAATTGGGCCGATGCATCGCCAGAACTTGCCAGATGTGACTGGTGGTGATGAAGAACTGTCACCCGATCCAGGAGACCGATTCTCACAACCAGTGTCGATCCCTGCTGCCTCCCGCTCTAGGAGCCACCTCGCGCACGGACTCTTTGCATTTGAGTCGCCTGCGTCAACGCCATATGGGAGCAGGATCGATTTGCCACCTACACCTCCTCCGTCCAAGCCTCGCAAGATTACTCCTCCGATGCCTGTTCAGCCCCAGCCCCAGCCGCGATCGCACCATCGTCACTTTTCGTCTTCTGCTACGGCTGTTTCCCCTCCTGCTCCTACTCCACCTCCAAAGGACGCGGAGTGGGGTCTGCGCAAGGGTTTTGGGTCTCCCAGGCTCTTTGCGGGGAACAAGCCTCATCAGGAGCAACGAACAGGGTCGTATGATAAGCGTCGGAATAGTCCAGGTCAAGCGCGACATGCATCTTTGGACTCGGCAAGGGAGAGTGCAAAGTCGCCGTCGAGTTATCGACATCAGCATTGTGCTCATGGGCATGGTCACAATCATAGTCACAGTAATAGTAATAGCTATGGTCACAGTCATGGTCATCCTCATGCTCATAGCCACGGTCACGGTCACGGCCATGGCCACTCGCTTTCCGGCTCTACTGTGCAGAACCATTACCTCACGCCGGCTCAATCTCCTGCTGGTCTGGCAATTTCCCTT
This sequence comes from Serendipita vermifera MAFF 305830, assembly GCA_000827415.1. Lineage (NCBI taxonomy): Eukaryota > Fungi > Basidiomycota > Agaricomycetes > Sebacinales > Serendipitaceae > Serendipita > Serendipita vermifera. The sequence goes on along the minus strand of KN824313.1, from coordinate 217,285 downwards.
TACCCGACGACACGAGAGGAAAGGTTTTACGACTTGCGCGATGCCATGAGACTCTCCATTGGCGAATCGCGTTACAAATCCTTTGAGCGGGGTGAGTACTATCTTCTTTCGTGCCAACACGCTCTGACACGACAAAACAGCCATTCGAAAATATAATGAACGATCTATTCCTATGCACGGCCACGGCGGCCTGTTTGAACGAGTGCAACGATTGTTAAACGATGCGGTTGCTGACGGACTCCCTTCCCAAACGGCGCTAAGATACTTTCAAACCTTTCAGACCATTCTCACGGAAGTTCCCCCTTGACGACGACGACAATGATCGGACGGTTTTTTATATCCCTTTGCTCTCTCTCTCGCTCCCCCCTTGACGACTATGCCTTCCGTCTGTGCCGATTTATAATGCTATTTTTATTATTTTGCTTTGGATTGTACTGTTTCGAAAATCCCCTTGTTTGTTTGTTGGTAGCGTAGTTGCGTGTTATTAACTTTGTTCCGGAAGGCAAACCCTGTGCGAACGCGAGTCTTACTCCACACGTCGCATGAGTATGGAGTTAGGCTAACAAAATATAAGAATTAGACATGTTAGTACAGCCTGCGTAGCCGAATATCCCCCGTAGTGGCTATTATGCCTATTCGATATCTTATCGCAAATTGAGCTAGAGTTTATAATATTACTTCGGGCAATTCCCGAAATCGCTCCATTAGCCCAATGGTAGGGCGTTAGACTTCTAAATAGGGATATTTGGTGATCTAAAGGTTGTGGGTTCGAGTCCCACATGGAGCTACACGCTCAATAAGGGTTTGTTCCGTTTTGTTGGAGTTTGAAATTTATACAGTTCTAATTTTAGTCGACATTTCAGCTACAGCACCTCCACTTTCGCACTGGCTAGCATCTTGCCACCCACCACAATCTCTTGATGGTGTTTGTGCCACCTCAACTAAGCCCACAAATTCTCGTATTTATTATCTCGCCTGTAATTGTCTTTCTTGTCCTTCTCCTATGTATCCTCCGCATCAATAGAAGGAGGCGCAATATGCCCACGATGGCCGAGCGAAGGGATGCAAGGCGACTGGCAAGAATGCTAGCATTACGGCCTCATTTACACGAATTTTGGCTCAATACGGGCGAAACGAAATCCTTTGACTGGCCTCATCAACAGGTATGTCGAAAGTGATGTGAGCCACCACGACCTGACCTTGATTGGGCAGCCATTCGCTTTGCAATGTATACCCAAACAAAACAATAGATTCCTACTGGGTACCCTCGTACTTATGCCACGCGAACAACGAGTAGACTGGAGTATGGGCGACAGTGGGATCGACATGCAGATTGCTACGGTGACGCTGGGCGTTCCTGCAGGACCTCAAAGGACAGTTTTGTAACACAACATGTATCCTCAATGCATTTTCATTGTCGCAAATAATCAAAAGCATAAGACTACAGAGGCGGAATAATCCGGGTCCGAAATGAGAGCAAAAAGAAAGACGACGAAAAACGAAAACAGAAAACGAAATACCAGATCCGAACAAAAATTCCCTAAATGATTACTACTTGCCATTCTTCCTTTGTTCCAATCGTAGCTGCTCTCGTAGCTTTGTGTTCTCTCCTTGAACGACATTGAGCTCGTCGAGGAGTGCGGCCTTTTGGCCTTGGTCGCTCCCTCGCATAGCTTCAATTTCCTCGATAGCCTCTTTCAATTGCCGCCGGACTTCGGTCAGTTGCGCTTCCATCTTGATACGCATTGACTCGGGAGCCGTCGCTACTTCTTCGGCGAGCGAGAGCGCCCGTGCGCTTAGCGTCTTGTTTGCGTCTGCAAGACTCTGTAGTGTGACACCTTGATCTTGCAATTCTAGTTCTATTTGACGCTTTTCCCGTTGTGCGCGCTGCACCGCGCCTTGTAACTGGTTAATCTCATCGAGCCTGTAAACCATGATTAGCATCCATGTCTAACTAGAAGTAAAAAGGTTCGCTTACAGATTCGTCTGCTTGGCGACCAATGTTAGGTTACGTTCTTCTAAGCTCTTGACTTGCTTCGAATACGTCTCGAGTCCCTGTGAGCTTTCCTGCGCCAGCTTTTGGGCACGTTCCGCATTGTTCTTGAGCAGGTCGTGCGCCTGAGCAAATCGCAGCAATCTCTCGATGATTGCACGGTCATCCGCCACGAGAGCCTGCACACGCTGCGCGAAACCTTCAAGGGTGAAATCACCAGGATGGGAGAGTGTGTTGAAAATGGGGCTGGGCGAATTGGCGCGTGGGTCGTATAGGGCCTTGAGCGCCCGAACGTCGAGGTCCGATAACGAGGGTCCCGACATGCCGTCCCCTAGCCGACCACCAGCTTTGCCTGTGATAGTGTGCAGGGGCGACGTCGGCGAGCCTGCCCGGCCATAGCCTGCCTTGGCCGCACGTGTCTCTCGTGACGGTAAGAGGCACCATAGCGAACGAAGTGTAGACATCATGCGATCCATGTCCTCCGAAGATCGTCCACCACTGCCGTTAGAGCTTCCTGGGTCGCTTCCCATCGAGTTGCTCTTGGAAGGTACAGGTCGGCCGTTTTGGACATCCCTGAGACGTTCCTCGAGTGTGCGTGTCTCTTGCCGCGACTCTTCAAGTTCCCGTGATAAGGTTTCTGGTCGCTTGAGGGCAGCCGCCAGGTCAGCCTCGAGTCGTCGTCGAGCCGCATCCCACTCGTCCTTTTCCGCTTTCCGTTTCTGCACACCCTCCTTTATGGAATCGAGGTGGCTGCTCAAGGCATTGGTCAAGACTAGGACGGACATTTCCCGGCGTTGGGATGGCGAAAGTTGGATGTCGTGCGTGCGAATGAGTGCCTGAAGCCGCTCAGAGGCCATATCGAGCTCGACATCTGCACTGCGGGATGAGGCAGCAGCGGCCTCGCGATCTCGTAGTTCATCAATCTCGCCCTGTAATCGCGCTGCCTCGTCCATCCGCTCATCTTCCCAGGCAATTCGCTCCGCCTCGCGTTCGCGCCGTTCGCGCTCGAGTGTCTCCTTGACCTGCTTCAATTCGCGTTCAACTTGCTCGCCTACACCCTTTTGTGATCGTTCGGCTTGCTCCAAGTCGCGCTCCATCTGTGTCCGTACTTCCTCCCATTGCCGCCTTTCATCCTCGAGTGTTCGGACTTGTTTGCTCATCGAGCTCATGCGGTGTAAATCTGATCGTAGACCGGAGATGGTCGTGTCAGCCTCTGCCAGCTTTGCAGCTTCCTGCTTGCGTTCTGTCCGTAACTCCTCTGCCTCCCGTGCCAGCTCTTCTTTTTCGTCGACCGCGTTGCGCAGTTGCTCCTGTAAGGTGGCAATCTGCTCTTCAAGTGCGGATGCTTGTGCGACTGAGCGGAAGGGTTTGGGCATGTTGGGTAGTTTCGCCTCGGCGTGACCGGCGAATAGGTGTGCACCCTCAAACCGTGCACGGTTTGATAGTGACATGTTGGTGACGGCCGAGGTGGGACTATCCGCAGAGAACATGCCATGATTCATACTTGTTCCCTGGTTGGCGGGCGTTGTACGGCCGGAACTGAAGGTGTCATTGGCGGGTGCGGGTTTCACGAGTGATTCGAGGCGCGAGAGAGAATAACTGAGGACGGCGGTGCGGTGCTCTAAGAGCCGTTTGTGTATTATGTTGCTTTGCTCTGCGAGTTTGGATAGGGCGGTTTGGGCTGCGTCTACTTTGGCATTGGCGGCGTCTAGAGCGGCCGAATTTGGCTCTCCATTTGAAGGATGTAGTTTGTTCAGTGAGAGGGCTGCATCACGTAACTTTGTCTCCAGTGTGAGTTTCTTGGCGGCCGCTGTTTGACGGGACGAGAGCGCTTTGAGTTCCTGAAAAGGGCGGAAACTGTCAACGGACGGTATCTCGCGCAAGCTTCCAAACTGGGGTAGTGGGTTCCTTCTTGTATACACACCTTTTTCAATTGCTCGACTTGTTCTGCTCCGAGAATTTCGCAATCTCGACTGTCGACGACGGCTTCGCTTGCGAGGAGTTCGATGATGAGCTCGTCCTTTGTCGTACCGGCTGGGACAGAACCGGGAACGGGAGGTGAGCTACTTGTGTATGCTATACTTCGTGATAGGCTTGAGGAAGCCTTTGAATGACCAGAGGGACCACCGCCGGTCTTTCGCTTGGCTCCTCGCGAGGCAGAGCGGGTGGTACTGCTCATGCTGGCTATCTCGTCCAACGCAAAAGGATTCGAATCCTGTCTTGAAGGAGCTCTTGCAGACGTAGTGGGTGATGCTGTATTATTAAATCTATTGCTGGTGCTGGTGCCATATGGGGCTGATGCTGAAGCAGGCGAGGGCGTCCGTGCACTGCTTGGCCCAGCATTATTCGATTTAGAGGTTTGAGGAGACCATGAAGTGTTTGTATCGTTTGGAATGCTAATGTTTAGAGGTTGTTCTACGGCCGTCGACGCCCCTGGAGCCTGGCCAAACAACCGGCGCACTCCGTTCATCTACTACGTTTTCGGAGGATGATTAGTCGTGAATTTTTTTTTTTTGAGAATATTCGGCGTGGTGGCCAGCCACGAAAGTCGGCGTCGGGTTCAAGTGAAGGTGCGGGTTGCCCAATTCACTCGCTCTCACTGTTCGCTCATATCCGGTGCGGTGCGGGATAGTTAGGGTTTATTACGGAGATGATTGTCGCCATTTATTTACATTAAGAATTATCATTTTTATTATAGACATTATTCTGACACAAAAGACTTGGACGTTTGATACTCCGATGGGAATCCAGGGATGCATGCCGTACTATGACAGCCGTCGTCGATCCCCCAAAAGTTCTCAAATTCTTGTTGCTTGGTCGTGTCAACCATCATCTCGCTTGCTGGGCCTTGCCTGGGAAACCGGAGTTTGAAATCTGGGCCAGGGGTACGCAACGTCTCCCCAAAAATCTACTCTAAAATGCGTATAAATATCAAAGACGCGTCATTGCGACGTGAGAATTATTTCAAACATTTTTGCCGATTTTGTGCGCGTCCTCTCGCAGGTGGCTCCAACACGGTTGCCCCTTTACTACCTCACAAATTACTGCCCACAACGCCGCATAATTCACCAAAAATTCATAAATCGTATCAAACAGAGTGCTAAATTCCAAATCACGCGTCGTCTAGCATGCCACAGATCGAGCGACCCACCAACCGCCTGCCCTTGCGCGATCTGCCCCTCTCGCTCTTCATCCACCCCGCAGGTTCCAAAACAGAATCGCTTCTAGGAAAGAAACGTCCATACTCGCCATCGAGTATCGTATCTCCATCCAAACGTCGCCTGCTCGCGGTCGAAGGCGTCCTCTCGCCCCGAAGTCCTTTCAAAAAAGCCGTGACCGACCTCAAACGCGCGTTACCTTCGCTACAAACACCGGGTAGGAACTTATTAGAAGACTTTCAACGCTCGCCCGTGTCCGCCGAGAAGAGTGTCCGCCAGCCGTCGTTTGCGGGTGAGGGCATCCATGGTGGTCGTACTATCAAGCCTGCCGCGTCAACTGGACTTCTCGCGCCCTCGTTTGTCCTTGGTCAAGCGAATCAGCCTAAACCTCGTGTTGCGGCCGAACCTTCAAAGGCAGAGGCAGAGTTGCTGGCCATGTTGGCGAATGCACCAAAGCCCACGATGATGTTCTTACCTGGAGAAGGACACGCCAGACCGATGAGGAGTAAAGATGATGATCCTGAAGAAGTACATTATCCTGGCTTTGACATTTGTGCGGACGACGACGACGAAAGTGGCAGCAGTACTGCACCCGAGGTTGCCCGTGATACCCTAGAAGACATGGACGCAGAGGAGGAAGCTGAAGAGGACGCGAAAGAGAACCAGGCGCCCTATGTACGTGTGACCTTTACTGAGTCAGCGCCCGACTCCTCTTGCTCACCTCTTATTTATAGGACCCCTTACGATTCAACACACCAACACTCAGCGCACGCAGCAGTATGTCGTCGCTCGCCGGGCCACCGCGCCGCAGAAGGACAGCCCGCGATCGCCTGCAGGCCGAGCTCGACGGCGACCTTAGCAGCGACGACGAGCTTCTTTGAGTTCGTTCGATTTCCAGTACCCTTTCTACAGCCACAGTCTCGACCTTCTGATTCTTCATATATATTCATTGTACGGCTCCTATTCAACGAATTTCTCTCACGACACAGAGTTATGGGCGTCCCCACGGCAGATTTAGGAGGGGGGGGGAAACGTTTATATAGGATGGGGAATTTTTTCTGTACCTATTTTTGTTTTTTATCGATTGTCAAGATTTTCCATCCAACCGTCCTCTGAGTCTGGGAGCCATCCAGAAACGCTCGCTTAATATTGAGGCGAGGAGCGGGAATTGAATGTGAGAAGCCCCAGCGGTGTCGTTGCCACACCCTCGCGCCTAACTCGTGAATCTCAACAAGTGAAAATATTTTGTAAAGTCTTTTTATGAATATTTACTTTTTTCTTCTTTATTTTATTTTGTGAGACTTTGTGAGTTTTGTTTGCTGACACTGTTGGGTAAAAAAAGTGGGTGGTGTGCCTTAGAGACCACTTGGCTCCTGCCTTTAACGATGGCATCCCAAATCACGTCTAGAGGCGCCTCTGGGGCTCTAGAACGAACAAAAACTCCAGAACGACCGTCGCACATCGTCCCAACTTTTACAACTGCGCTCTCCATACCAGTCATCGGGACCAGACCCATCTTGAGCTCTTCATCAACTCAATCATCCACTTCTAACTCATTCTCGCATTCTTCTGGTCCTAATACGCATCTCAATGGCCACGTACACCCTCACGCCGTCCCCAACGTCGTCCCAGCTGGCCCGGCCCCAGCGCGCATGTCCACGACTCGCACGAGTGGAAGCAACACTACCACCAGCAATGGCGCGATAAACGGAACTAATTCTCGTAAAGCTACTATCGCCGCCCCCCAACAAGAAGAGAGCGCCAGAGAGGGAGAAAGACCGCCCGATCTGGGCATTCAGCCTATTGCAGTTCCGAGCGTTCTTGATTTGAATTCAGTCCGAACTCGGGCGCCAGCTCCGCGGCCACCACCTGCCTCCGCTACCCCTGAAGACGCGGGCCCGTCCATAAACGGAGCATCCTCTTCGGCGCGTCCATTTGGACTAGAAGATTGTCCAGTGTTTTATCCCACTCATGAGGAATGGAACGATCCGATGTCGTTTGTCAGAAAGATTACTCCCACTGCCGAGCAGTTTGGCTTGTGCAAGATTGTACCTCCAGAGGATTGGAAGATGCCTTTTGTTACGGATACAGAGGTAAACAACTTGCAAGTTGATCGTTATCTCCCTGACCACTCTCCAGACCTTTCGCTTCAAAACACGTCTACAGCGCCTGAACCAAGTTGAAGCATCCTCGCGCGCCAAAATCAACTTTCTTGAGCAGCTTTACAGATACCACAGGCAATCCACTGGTATGCGCGTCGTCGTCCCCACCATCAACCACCACACACTCGATCTCTGGCTCCTCCGTAAAGAAGTCCAGAAGCTCGGCGGGTGCGCAACCGTCACAACCCAGAACAAGTGGGGTGACGTCGGTCGTACGCTCGGTTATTCTGCCATATCCAACATTGGGACACAGCTCCATCAAGCGTACGTCAAGATCATCGAGCCCTATGAGGCCTTTCTTGTGCACGTCAAGAACTCGCCTGCCCTTACGCCTAGCGCAAACGGACTTGTGGGCGTGACGACGAGTGCCCCCGAGAGTCCGACGCCCTCGAGGACGACGAGTATGGGGAATAGGGGTGCGCCGATGACCACCGTCGATCATGTGCTTGAGAGACAGGCTAAGATGGGCAATGGTGTTGCTGGTGATGAGAATCGTATGGCACGCACTAGGGGCGACTCTGACGCGCAGGATGTGCAAATGGCAGACGCCGTCAAGACCAATGGCACCGACAAGCCGAAGAGTCGGATGGGCGCTGTTACTCCGGTCGTCAAAGATGATCACGGAGATGTGAGTAGCTTTCGTATTCCTTGCGGCCGTTTCTGACGATGAACAGTACTGCGAGATTTGCAAGAAGAAGGAAAAGCCGTCGGAGATGCTGCTCTGCGATGGATGTGACGGTGGTATGTGTTGTGTTTACCTTCATCTATATCCAATTTAACCGTCAACAGGTTACCACATATACTGCCTCGATCCCCCACTCTCTGCCGTTCCAAAGGGACAATGGTTCTGCCACTCCTGCCTTGACGGCTCCAACAATGACTTTGGCTTTGAAGAGGGTGAAGAGCACACCCTGACAACATTCCAAGCACGCGACATGGCGTTCCGCAAACTATGGTTCGAGAGTCACCCTCCTGCTTCTACGACTGCGGATGACGCTGCAATGGCTGTTGACGAAGAGCACTCCGATGCCAACATAGTCACGCGTATCGGAGACGTCAACGTGTCCGAGCATGACGTTGAAAAGGAGTTTTGGAGACTCGTGCAGTCTGCTGAAGACACTGTCGAAGTCGAGTATGGTGCAGATGTGCACTCCACTACTCATGGAAGGTGTGTTCGTTTTAATCATTGGTTGGGAAAGAGGTTTAACGCTATTCAGTGCTATGCCGACGATTGAGACCCATCCTTTGGATCCCTATTCCCGAGAACCGTGGAATCTGAACAACTTGCCCATCATTTCCGATTCTCTGCTTCGCTTTATCAAGACTGATATTTCTGGAATGACTGTTCCATGGACCTATGTCGGCATGGTGTTTTCCACCTTTTGCTGGCACAACGAGGATCATTATACGTATAGTGTTAATTACAGTGAGTACGCTAAAATTCTACAGGCAACTCGGTCTGATATTGTCCAGTGCATTGGGGTGCTAGCAAGACGTGGTATGGCGTACCGGGTGGACACGCCGAAAAGTTTGAGGCTGCCATTAGGAGGGAAGCTCCTGAGCTCTTTGAAGCTCAACCAGACCTCCTATATCAGCTTGTCACACTCATGAGACCCGACCGCCTGAAACAAGAGGGCGTGCGTGTGGTCGCATGCAACCAACGCCCTGGCGAGTTCGTTATCACCTTCCCAAAAGCCTATCATGCTGGATTCAATCACGGAGTAAGTCGACTGGTGTAACAATTCCGAATTCCACTTGCTGATACTGTCAAAGTTCAACTTTAACGAGGCCATCAACTTTGCTCTCCCTGAGTGGCTTACCTTGGGATTGCAAAGTGTTATGCGCTACAAGGAATATCACAAGGCACCTGTATTCTCTCACGACGAACTCCTTTGTACCATTACACAACATTCGACATCCATCAAGACTGCCATTTGGTACGTTCTTAATACATCTCTTCTGATAATCTCTAAATGACTTTTGTAGGCTCAAGGAACATCTAGTTGAGATGCGCAAGCGTGAAGCAGCGTCGCGAGAGAGTGTCCGCAACGACTTCCCCGGTATTACCGAAGTGATCGACGAGTCGGAAGGCAGCGAGGAAGACCAGCTTCAATGTCTCGTTTGCAAATCCTTCTGCTACCTTTCTCGCGTCACGTGCGAATGCACGTCGTCTGTTGTTTGTCACACTCACGCCGACTCGCTCTGCGACTGCCCCTCTTTCAAGCGAATCTTCCAACTTCGCTACACCGACACAGATCTGGACGAGATCCTTGAAGCCGCTCTGGCTCGGTCATCCCAGCCATTTACATGGCGCGACAAGTTCGCCAAACTGCTCATGGAATCCCCTCGTCCTCTCTTCCGCTCCCTCAAGAACCTTGCGGCAGAGGGCGACAAGATCAACTATCCTCTTCCTGAACTTGCAAACCTCAAGCGTTGCATTGAGCGCGGCGAGCTTTGGATGGCGCATGCAGCCTTGATGCTGAAGCAGCGGAAAGAACCGAGAAGGAAGAAGCGTGTCAAGAAGGAGACGTCCACGCCGAACCCAGAAGAAAACGAAGGCATAGAGCGGACGATGGCGGAGGCTGAAGCTTTGATGGCTAAAGTCTCTTTGCTTGGTTTCGATGCTCCTGAGATTGGAGTCCTTGCTTCCGTCATTGAGCAAGCCAAAGACTTTAAGACGCGTGCAGCCGCCCTTCTCGACAAAGTCAAGACGGATCCAGAGTTCTGGCAAGACGTTCCTCTTCGCACGGAGATGGCCGCAGAATGCCAAGAGCTTGTCAAGCTTGGGTGGTCTGTGAACCTTTCCCTAGAGGAGACCGAGCAGCTCAATGTTCTCGCCAAGAAGTTTGAGTTACTCGAACGGTTGGACGCCGTCCAGCGTGACTTGCTCACACTGTCCGAGGTTCGACTCCATTTGGAACATGCAAAGGCGTGTGGTTTGACCGATGAGCATCCTCTTTTGGAGGTGCTACGCGGCAAAGAGGTCGTTGGCGAGGAATGGGAGAAGAAGGCCAATGTCATTTTCGACGCTAAAGTTAAGAACCTCAGGGACATGGACGAGTTCACTGAACTGCCGCATGGCCATCCTATCGACGCATCTGTCTTGGCCAAGATCATGGCCATTCGTTCCAGGGCGAAGGAGCTCGAAAAACAGGCCAAGGCACTCATGTTCCCCGAAGGCATGAAACGCACAAAGATTGCCGACGCTCAACGCTTAATCATGCGTGCCGAAAAAGATTTTAACATTCCATCCGTGGTCGAGTTGAAGAGGGTCTTGGATTTTGCCATGGATCTCGAACAGCGATGCGAGGCCGTACTCAACAAGCGTCATCCACAGTCAGAATCGGAGTCTGTGTTTGATGCCGTGCGTAAATGGCGTGCATATGCGGATGAGCATCTCGTCATGAAGTTCCACTTGCCCCAATATGAAATGCTCAAGAATCAGCTCGATCAGCATGACAAGTGGTACAACCGTCTTCCGTTCCCCAAGCCGAGAAGAGATCACGTCGAATTGCTCTACAAGGATGTTGCCGAGGCTACAAAGGCAGAGGAAGATGCTGCCCCTGCTGAAGAATTTTGCACATGTATTTGCACTCTTCCCGTTCGACCCCCGCCTCCGGGTACCATTTCCGATGCTGTTCAGTGTGATCACTGCCATGCACGTTTCCATCCTCAGTGCGCTGGTGGCTCGTGTCCATTCTGCGATCATCATCATTGGAATGGCTCGTTGCATCGAACCCGATATTATCATTCCTTCGATGTGCTCGCCTGCGTTCGTCCTGTCCCAGATTTGACCCGAAACTACTCTCGTCTATGGAAGCAGATTGAGTTCATTGCGACTCGTATTGCTCGCCTTCAAAACGTCATTACTCATTTCCTGGCGTTTGCTGCACAAACCCCGAATCAGCGCCCCGAGATCATTCCCCAAGTTCGCCATTATATGCGCAAGCTTTTCAAGATTCAGCTCGCCATCTCGCCGAAAGCAAACGTCTCGTACGGACTCGACTTAGCTGGCCTACATCGTATTTTGGCAGGTCAGAAAAAGTCGCAAAAGCGAAGGAAGCGTGCAAAAGTGATGTTGAGGCAAGAAAACGAAAAGGTGGCGCCAGACGGAACCCAGTGCTTCTGCCATGGTCAAAGCCCTATCTACGATGGCGTCCTCTTGATCAAATGCGGGACCTGCCACAAGATGTTCCATGGAGGTTGCTTGTATTGGGGTAGTAACCCTCAGCCGCCAGAGGACTGGCAATGTCCCATATGCGTGACGAAGCGAGGGAAGTCTTATCGTGGTCCAGAAATACGCGTGAAGAGTCCTGGTATGTGCTTAATGATTCAAGGTTTATTCTTCAGCTTACGCAATGGGTGACAGATGACCATGAATTCGGCGTTTATGTTGACATCAAAAAGACTATTGAACTTAACCGAGATTTGGTCAAGGTTCAGATGGGCGAGGCAAATGGCCCTTGCATCACCCTTGATCTTCTAGCATTTTACCCGGCCGAGGACAATCAGCCAGCGATGCCACCCCCACTCCCGGGAGTCTCTATGGGCATGCCTCCAAACATGAACATGGCTTTCCCTTCGGCTCCTTACTTTGGGCATCCTGGTCCATTCCCTCAAATGATGCTGTCGCATCCCATCGGCGGACAACCACACCGTACTATGGTTCCATCTCCTGCTAACGCAACCAATTCGAGCCAGCATCACGGATCGTCTCATCCACACACCTCGCTTCCGCCTCCGCCAATGACCACAGGATATCCCGGAAATTGGCCTGGCGACATAGACAAGAAGAAGCGCAAGCGATCGGTGGAAGCCAGACCCGATGAATCGAAGCGCAGAAAATCCGAGCTCTCGACTCCTGTAACGACGCCTCTCAATGGTACTGGCGTCATTCCTGGCACCCCTATTGAGGAACCGGATGTGATTGACCTCACGATAGATGAATCTTTACCGTACGTTTGCGCAGAAGAAAGACTATGACACGTTGGACTGACATGCCCTTTAGTCAGACCCATTCTTCCACTGCTGGCCCATCTAATGCCAGTCGCCCGGTAACAGATCTCTTGCACGCAACAAAAGATGAAGACATGGCCCAAGCTACAGCTGATTAGTTTATTTTGATCGCGTTCGTTTGAGCTGCACTGTATGATACCGTTGTATTGAATTCGCTTCCTTGACTATCACAACCTTTTTTTCACCCACTACCCACATTTGCCATGTTCATATCACATCCGGTCTCACTCGATAGTTCATGCTGATCGATTTCGATGAGAGTGAGATCTTACGTCCCTCTGGTTATAATGGGCGGCATCTGCAAGTGGTGAATTTACATAGTTGCTATCTACATATATAGAGGTCGCACACCACCATCGTTTCGGTTGCAAGCATACACTAGTCATCATATCATACTTTAATGGCCTTACACAAGTCAGTTACTCCTAGTAACATGCCTCTTTTCGATGCCTCGCTATGTTCTTCCTCCTAACAGTCCTCAAGCTGGAGTTACTTGGAATCAGAAGACAGAATCGACCCAGGATGAATAGAAAAACGAACCATTTTGGACATTGAACATCGCGATCCTGTGGTCGAGCAAGGTGCTGACGTAACAGTGCTTCTGAGCTGTAGACTTTGGTGCTACCCAACCATCAACAATGGTTTCTCTGAAATGTAAGCACGATACGTACCAATTCGTTGTTCCACATTGACCACCACAGGCATGCGGCGTCAGACCTAGGTCTCTGTTCGAGCAATCGCGCGCGCGCTCCGCTCGATCATGCGGACGGCCACAGACTACACAGTAGTAGTTATATCGGCGACGATCGTGGGGCCCATCAACGGGTGGCGTTGGTGATGCAAAGTTCGTCGAAGGGCTGGTCTCCTCTGCGAGAGAGTTTGACTGCCGGTTTGCATTTGTGATAGGAGGAACTGCCTCAGCGGTATCCGTTTGCCCGACGGCACCTGGTCCACTCTCAAGGAGGTCCGTTAGGTTTATGGCCATCTCAGGATCCGTACGAACAAGATCGTGATAAAGAGAAAGACACTCCGTACAGTCATCCAAGTTTTCGTCGTTGTGAAAGGCATACGAGAAGAAGAGGGTTGGGTTTGGTATTACCGAGCCAGCACTCTGTAGCACTGTGCATGGTAGATAAGGGTTCGGAGACACATTCAAGTCTGGAGACACAAATGTGTCTAGATACGTCTAAGCTCACTTCCATAGGCGGCCAAGTGCGAAAGTGAGAGTCGGCTGACGTACCGTCTTGGGCAGAGTTTGGATCATGAATATAAGCTTCCGGAAAATCTAATTTCTCTATGACTAGCGTCAGCGAAGTACAAGTGGCGTTTGCGGAGGCCATGTACTTACGATGAAGGAGGGCCAACATTTTGCACGGAGGGCAGCCAGGCCAGTGACCTCTCTGTCTTATATTCCCTCGATTGTATTGATTGTGCATCCTCGATTCATTCTAGAGCCTTGTCCAATCCTCATTCGCCCGCTTTACGGAGGTATGTCAAGGGTCACGCTCATGGCTCGACATGTAGGAATTGCAGGAAGCCAGTCACAAAACTATAAATAAAATACAATAAATAATTTATGTTTGGTTTTTGAGCTATTTATGTGTTGACAATGCGATCTCAAGACAACTATTTCTGTAAAGCGGAAACCCCGCAATGTCTGAGAGGACCCCGGACACCGAACCAGGTCCCTCGACCTTTGCCGTAAAAAACTGAGCGAGATTTAATTTGTTAAAAATTGAATCAGCGTTGTTAACTTCGCGTCAAAAGTTTTTTTTATTTGCAACGAATTTTTTTGCGACAAAGGCAAACTTGGGGTGCCGCCCCAAGACCCCGTATGGCGCCTTCGGCGAACGTAGCTTATCCCGCTCCCGCGGGCCCCTGGCTGCGGTTCAAATGAAGGGAGTGCACCCGGGAATAAAAAGAAACTACTTACGACGCGTAGCGGGGGCAGCGGTGTTTATAGAAGGGAAAGGGAGACGTAGTTAGATCCTCCTTAGTGTTGCTAGTAATACCGGACCAACGACCATTAAATAGTCCGCGACTTGTAGTTGAGAGTATGTCCAGCAGCCCCCCTCCCCAGTGTCGCTTCTGTGAGTGAGTGGTCTGGTTCGTTCCGGCCAAGGGGGAGCGAATGAATGCGAGAAGCATATTCAAAAAATATCCGCACATTCAAACCCTCCTCAAGTTACTCATGACAGCCGTAGAAACCAGACCATGGAAAAGCACCCAATACATTAGATTGTTGTCCATCGTGGATTCGTGGTACGTCAACGTAGGATTAAGAACTCCATGGGACCTGTATAAGCGCATTCACACGGCGTGTGTGTGCAGAGTCACCCACTCGCATATATATGTCGATCATAAGTTACACCAGTTTATGACTGGAAAACAAAAATCCGACGAAAAGTGGCACAGCCATTACAGGACGCTTCTTGGTAGAGCATGCATCGCAGCTTATCTCGAGCCCGAGGACCAGCAATACCACCAGACACACGACCGTTGAGTTTTGCAGTATCCAAGATTTTCTTTTCCTTCTCGGCCCAGCTAAGTTGACGACCTGATTCGCTGGGAGGAAACTTGCCTCGTTATGTTAGAGCCTTCTGCGCCGCTAAGTGAGACTGGCAAGCCGCCACGGATGCAGTGCACCTCAACGGCTAGTTTTGCCCCAATGAACTAATGGCGGGAAGGAGATCTGGGGAAGTAAGGGGAGGATAGCGAGTGCAATGCCCTTCGCGTTTGATATAGACAAGTCTACCCTCACTCGGCTCTCCTTGTGCTTCGAAATCATAACAAATGTATTATTCAGAGCGGATTTAATCGCTGTTGGTTAAGTCGTTACAACGGATTGGTAGCAGCGAGGCAACCTCAGGGAGGCCCTTCCACCCTCGGGCCCGCGCTTCCAGTCGAGAAATATACTCCAGTTACTACTAACGACACGCCTCTTTTTGATGCCTCGCTATATTCTTCTTCCTAACAGTCTTCAAGCTGAAGTCATGCGGAATGAGAAGACAAATTCAACTCTGATAAACCAAAAACGAACCATTGTGGGCATTGAACATCACGATCCTCTGGTGGAGCAAAGTGTTCGCGTAAAAGTGCTTCAGAGCTGTAGGCCTTGGTGCTAGGGACGTATCAGTGTCGGTTCCTCTGGAGAAGGTAAGGCTAATACGCACCAATTCAATACCCCACACAGACCACCACAGGCGTGTGGCGTCAGACCTCTATCCCTATTCGCACAGTCACGTGCGCGCTGAGCGCGATCGTATGGGTGGTTACATACTGCGCAATGGTAGTTGTACCGGCGGTGTGCATGGGAGCCAGAGGAGGGCGGCGTCGGTTGTGCAGCATTCGTCGAGGGGCTAGTCTCTTCTACGAGAGGTTCTGAGTGGTGATCTGAATTACTGTCCGTCGCTATAGCGGGAGGGGCTGTTTCGACAGAGTCTGGGTACGCAAGGGCAGTCGCTCCACTCGCTAAGAGATCGGTCCAGCTTATGGCCATCTCTGGATCCGTACGGACAAGGTCATGATAGAGAGCAAGACACTCCTGACAATCATCCAAGCTCTCGTCGTGCGGGAGGAAGACCGTTGGAGGTATTGCTGTAGGCTCGCGGTTCTGTAGCACTACGCAGGGTAGATAGAAGTTTGGGGTTACGGTGAGCTCTGGAGATATATCTATGCTCAGATAAAGTCACCGTTGTTTTCACAAGCGCGAGGTGGGGTCTGGGCTCACGTACCGTCTTGGGTGGGTTCGGGATCATGGGGATTTTGGAAGTGAAATACCCAACAATCAGGCGCTTCTACGGCTGGGTTCAGCAAACAAACACGCGGTGGTTTACGCAGGCTATACACTCACGGTGAAGGGGGCTCGACATTTTTACAGAAAATGTAACTAGTGAACTCGCTGTCTTATACTGTTTTGGCTGCATTGATTGTGCATCCTCGAATTACTGGTTGTAGGGGCATTATTAATGGATGGGAGAGGCAAGTGAATTGGTTTGTACCAAGAAGTCAGGTAATCGGCCAGACAGAGGGTCCAATATGGTCAATTCAGCAATAAGGTTTCATCAATTGGTACAAAAGGTACAGCCCCATGGAATCAATACTCTCCACTTAACGCGATCCTCGTGGGGCACGTGTCAACGCAAAATGGCCACGGCTATTTGACGGTGGGGTCGCTTTCTACCTTCTCTGCCGTCCTTCGAATAAGTGGCTTGCCAGTTCCTTGACCGCAGGATTCAGGGCTGGATTCTTTTCAAGGCACGACCATGATCTCTACGAATAATAAAATTGAACATACCAGCCTCTGTTCTGCGCCGTCGGTTCTCCTTTCGAACGCCACTGGATTGCCCCGAATGGCTGAGGAAATCAAGTGGCCTGCATTAAATACCATCTGCTGTAGTATACACCACTATTTTACAGGTCTATTGTGCACCGCGCCACACAGATTGCCAGGTTCTGGAGGATCTGAAGGGTGGAGCGGGACATCATTTGGGCACCCTGGTACAGTGGCATGAGAGTAAAGGACTCAGAAGGGTTCAGTGCCTTTGCTCAAAATCCGCCTTGAGATGATGGAGGCAAAGCAGTCTACTGGATTGAGAATATATATGAATTCCATCTGCAAAGCAAGACAGTGGGGCCGCGTTGCCAAAGTTATCCTTACTTTATTATACCCATTCTAACGCTTCAGGTTGCTGTCTCAAAGTGTTGGGCGTATCTGTCGAGAACGACACCAAAGAACACGACACATATATGTCAATAATAAGTTACATCGCTTTTTGACTAAACAAAAAACACAACGGAAAGGGGAGATGCCTTAGCTCAGCCTAGGCCGCTTGACGGAACCGTCATAGCTTACCTCGAGCTCGCCAAGGACGTTTCGTGCACTAGAAATACCACCGGGGGCACCACCAGCAAGTCCTGCCACTTCAGATTTCCGTTTCTCTCCCAGTCCAGCCGAACTGGCCTCGCGATTCGGTGGGAGGTGGGATAGGGAACTCGTTCCGTTGGAACTCTTCGTGCTCGTGGGCACTGCATTTGGTGGTGGATAAGAAGCGCGTTGTGGCCGGCTGACGCCAGGAGGGATCGCAAAGCCGCCACCAGATGAAGCGCGTTTCGACTGGGTAGATGTGGTCACTGTTGTGGTTGTTGTGGTATTTGGGACACGAACGGTGGTTGGTACGGGTGCAGCAGAAGA
The DNA here is from genome assembly GCA_000827415.1 of Serendipita vermifera MAFF 305830. Taxonomy (NCBI): domain Eukaryota; kingdom Fungi; phylum Basidiomycota; class Agaricomycetes; order Sebacinales; family Serendipitaceae; genus Serendipita; species Serendipita vermifera. The sequence goes on along the minus strand of KN824313.1, from coordinate 199,762 downwards.
GGGACTTGAATCCAATAGGCCTTCAAGGATCTTGCTTTTGGTCCCGGTGTTCGTTCTTCGGACTCCTACGAGTGCATTGGGCACGTTCTGAGGAGTTTGTACATTTTGCGCTACAGCGGCCGACGGCATGACAGAACGCGGGGCGGGGTCGAACGTCGGTGCCGCAGAAGGAAGTCGACGAGAACGGTCCGTAAAGTCGATACCTCCAATAGAATGTTCGGTAAATTCGATCGCGCTCGTATCATCCGCATTTTCCGCGCCAATTTCAAGGTCTGCTGCATTGAAAGAGAAGTCTGCGAACATCGAGTCGTCGTCCGAGCCAAAAGTATACAGTGACTCGTCTGTACCAGTCCGTTGAATGACTTTTGATTCTGAGGTAGTGGAACTGGGGCGAGAAGGACCAGGTATCGCGTTAGGAGCTGTTGTGGGCGGGGCAATTATGGGTGTTGGAGCGCTAGTACTAGGTGAGGGGTTTGTCAAAGCATCCGAAATGCGTTGCGCTGCTGAGGTCATAGGCGGGTTCGGTAAAGGCTTTGTGTTATTATGATTGGAGTTGGCAGGAGGGGGAAGGGGAGGAGATTGTTGGGCTGGGCGGGTTGGTATAGGCGGAGGAGCCATAGGTGGATGTGTTCTACTTGAACTGGCATCACTTGTTCCTTCTGCGAATTCCTTCCTTCGATGCAGATCCTTGGCTTCCATTTTTGGCGGTGGAGGCATCTTCATCTTCATAATCTCTTTCGTATAGTCCTTGTCATAGAGACA
>KN824313.1:174088-192009 GCA_000827415.1 Serendipita vermifera MAFF 305830 | reverse complement strand
GGAAGATGGTCTGGAAATCAAAAGAAGGAAGAAAAGGGGTATGAAATCGAGGTTCGTTGTATGCACCCTTACTCTCCGGCTATTGCTAACTCTATATTCAGCACGGCCGTTGACTGTTCCATATTTTTCTATAATATTTCCCTGTTGTATGATCTGTGCTGTAAATATGCTCTGGTGCCCGGTGGTGAATTGTATCTTTGACACTAAGATGGCATGGCGGTCTCCTCCGTCTTCAAACCCGACTTCTCCGATTCTAAATGCATCTAATCAGCGGGTTCCATCTAAAATGACCTCGTTGAGCTTGGCAGAAGCAGTTTCTCCAGCGAGTCAACCGCTTACGTTGGTCATACCGACCATTCGTGCTCCGAAAGTGTCACGAAGGCAGGATGCTCTGTTTTCAAAGACAGGAAAACATCAGTCAAACAGGTTAAAGGGCCACCGGTCCGCTCATAGTGCATCCCTCGACGTCCTGCCGCCAGCGCCCGTTGTAGAGAGCTGGGTGTCTCCGCTTGGAAAGTTTGATATCGAACAGGATGCAACAGAGCTAGAAGGATATCAGATGTATGCTGTCGAGAAATGGTAAAGGAAATGTAAACCATGTCTTACAAAATTCACTGAGTAGCTCTACAGGGTTGTCGATAGATCCAAGTTTATGAAGGTCGTCATTGTCTTTACTGGTAACCCTCAGGATGTCGTGAGTTGTTTTCATATTCTGCCCCACATGCAATTGAGCAAATTCCTAGATCACCGTCACCGTTATAACTCCCTCTGCAACATTGAGAAATGATCAAGCACAAGAAGAGTATGATGGAGCTGTGCGAGAGCTCCGAAGAGATGGTGCAAGGCCACGACAAACGGTTCTCGGCCTTATCATGATTACCTCACTTGCCAATTTCCGCTCTGACCTCAACATAGTCAAGATCCCTCAAGGAAGCTTTCTCGACGCGAGAGACACTCTTTATGTCAACATAAACTTACTACGCCTAGGTTGCAGCGGTCGTACAGCCCTGACATTAGACCCGCCTACGTGGGTACTTCGCGTTCCCCTCAAACAATTCGCTAACCTTTACATTAGTGAAGCAATTCAAGAGAAATTCCGTCAACTCTATTCGATACCAGTAATTGCGGTTCAACGACTATCCTTTGAAACCGTGGTTCTCGAATTCGTCAGACTTATTCAATCCGCCTTGATCATCTTTGACCTATTTGACTTTAATTACGAAAGAGACGGGCTATTGTGTGATACAGTGGTTGATAGCGTCCAAAGATGGACATTGGAGATCGGAGAAAAGCTCGAAGAACTCGCTTTGGAGGTATATTATGACCTCGAATTGCTACTCAGTCTTAATATTTCTCACAGCCCGCCGATCGCGTTCTCGATCCTCCCGTTGTGGCAGGTATCTTGAGTGTCATTGCATCGATCAGAAGCAAGATGATCGCCATACTACCTGCGGGAGCGGTAAGTATTCATACCACTGTCTTCATCATTGAACTGAGACTAATATCATGCGTAGAACGTCCCTAGGGATCCCTTCCAATATCCGAGATTATTCACAGAATCCCTCGCTCTCGTCAGTCCGGAGCATCTTGCATTCGCCGATCAGAATGGCACACCTCGCGCCTTTCTCAGTGCAGCCCTTGTGGATTACATTAACCGTCAATACAAGCGCAAAACGGTAGAAGTTAAACCGTACCGACTACCCGCCCTAAAGCCGGCCTCACTCGTCAATCTACTCCCTACTGATCCGTTCTCCGGACCCGTTGCGGGCGGGAGCAAGTCTGCACCAGAGACTGTTGTCGTCGAGACGTCCGACCTGATCGCATTCTCGAAATCGTCTTCTGTCATTTCCAAGGATCCTGTCGAGAGTCTGCATCTGGTGTGGACGGGGAGGATGGGTCCCCGACTGGCCCATGCCAAACACACCCAGGAGATCGAAGATCGTCGAGCTGCAGAAGAGAGGGATGCGGAAAATAAGAGTGATGCTAAGAGTGGCGAGGACGAGGATCGTTTCCCGAAACAAGGGTTATCTGCGGGACTCTCTGCGATTAAACAACGGAGTCAGGGAATCTCTGCTCGGTCGGTGGCGTTTCTTCTGGTTGGACGAGGACCAACTGACATGCTTCAGGTTGACCAATTTGCCAAGCTTGCAGAGTGGAGGCCGGAAGAAAATGAGTATTGATGGCGCGAGTCTGTTCCCGCCCTTCACGTCTTCACCGCGGCTTTCACCAGATATTTGGGGTCCAAGGCGAACCTTGGATCATGAGCCATCGTGAGTTTGCAGCAAATGTCTCCCAAGAAAACAATAATCTAATATTCCAACAGGCCGTTTATACCCGAAGAACCGCGCAGTATGAGTGCAGACGAAGGAAGGAAGCGCCATAGGCCATTTCTATCCAGTATTGGCATGCACTCGGCTCTGTCAGGAAACTTCAGCATGTCGACGCTTACGACAACACCAATTGAAATACACTCTCAGCGACCGAAGACGAAGAGCCTCGATATCTCACCAATCAGGAAGCGAGATGAACGAAAAGTTCCTATTCTCTGGGGTCCCACATCGCCATCTTTACCTTTGGAAATGATGTCTGATGAGGAAGACATTAGACAAAGTCGTGTACGCCGGAAAAAGCATGCTGGTGTGCATCAAGCGTTAAAGAGGTGCGTTGTAAAATTGGGTGTGAGCACATTATGATCTCAGACTCGTATCAAGGCGCCAGAGTTTCAATGACGCAGAACGGCGACGAGAAAAGCCACATCTCACGTTGGAGCAACTTCGAATCGACATGCATTTTTGTGCAACTCTGAACGAGGTTAAGCGACGGAGACAGCGGCTCAAGCTTGCCACAGAGGCTATTGAGGTCAGTTCACGTTTTCGTGGTTGAGAATTTGTATTAACTTTTCTAGGAATTCATGCGACCTCTTTCCACTGTGCGAGATATCATGAAGAAGGGAATGGATCTCCAAAAAGCCAGGCGTAATGAGCTGAATAGCAAGGTGGATAATATCATGCCAGCTGTCGAGGACCTCAAGGCGATTCGGGCTCTCCAACTAGACATTCGTCGTCTATCGTCAGCTCCAGTATCTCGAGAGGCGCCATTCAAAGCCAATGCAATCGCCGCAACAGAATCATTAAAGTCGTCGAAATACAAAGCTTCCAGCGACATTTCGCGGATATCGGAGCTAAAGGCGGAAGTTCGCCGACACCGGGAGCAGTTATGGCAGCAACGGAGATTAGCCTATTTACCACCGGAGACGAAAAAGGATGAAGAAGACTTGACACTCTCGCTAGGGAGCAAATGCCCATTCCTTTGGAGCTTTCAGTTTCTGTACAAGCTCATGCTTCTGACCATTTTGTGGGCGGGAATGCTTAGGCGAGGAGAGCTCAATGCAATCGCTGATGATGGTTGGCGACGCTCCACCGCATTCGGCGCACGACTGGATCTCAAGGGTAGAACTCAGGGTGATATCGACATTTTTGCAGAAGAAGAGAAGGAGGATAGTCAATTAGACTGGAAGGTAAAAACGCTCTTAATTAGTGCACAGTCATTCGCATCTTTATGAGGTCCTAGATTGACCACATGTATATTACTCCGTCTCTACTAGAGCATGTAGCTTATAGATCTCCTCTCGTACCGCATAGAACAAGGTGGACGCGTCTCCTTCTACGCGGACTTGACCCTTTCGTGTTTTCCTAACGGCGACGGTGTCCTCCTCGTCATCCACCGTACTTCTACAAACCAGAATACCTTCTCCGGCAAAATCTGCTGAAATCCCCAACCGATTCAAACGGTTCTTGAGTGAAGTCAGCTTCAGGTCTCCAATCATGACTGCTCGAGGGACGGTAGATTTTTCTGTAACGGCATCTCCGTTCTCCATCTCCACGTCTTCGTTCCCTTTGTTTGAAATCCGGAGAGGTTCAAGCACTGGGATGCCCGAATTTGTTGGCAAGCTAATCCTGCCCTTGATGAATGCAATCTCGCTATCTTCGTACTACATTTTTGTGAGCTTAGAGTGCGCATAGGAGGAAGAGAAGATTACGTACAACGGACATTTTGATGGAGCTCATAAGAGCGTCTGAAAGAGCCACTGTAAAGTTTCTCATATCTTCACCAATTCGAACGGTTTCTCCGATCGATGGCGCGTATACTTCTGTTGTCATAGACTTTGTAGCCTTGCAAGATTCTATCAATGACTCGGTTGCCTCGGGACTGGCTTGTACGATGACCTGCAGCGATGTCAGTGCAAGGTTTACGGGAGTTCATCAGGTTCATACCATTCGTCTAGGGTTGATGTGAGGTAATATATTTTTGAGAGCTCTTCCATCATGCACGCCTTCAAGGTCGATGAAATGAACCTTGCATCGCATATCAATGGTGATCTGCTCCTTGATGAACTTGGAGGGTGCTTCCTCTGGTGCCTGTTACCAGTCAGCTTAGAGAGAGCATCCAGGAGGATGAAACGCCACCTTTATCTTCTTTTCATCTTCCGTCTTCTTTAGTCGCGCAGCTTTGGCCTCGTCACTTTCTGCATTTTGGTCGAGCATCTTGCCTTTACGAAGCCACGAACTAACGTCGATAATCTCTCCAAAATCGTCGAATCGCCTCTTTTTCTCCACAAAAGGGAACATTCGAAATCGAGGAGCACCCGCATCATTGGTTTTGAAGAAATTGGAGGTCTTGGTCTGGTGTCCCTTGACATAAATGTCAAACGACTGTAGCTTGAGACCTGCGTCTTCTTGTTCCAGCGCGGTCCAATTGACGCCGTCAATCTCGTTTTTCATTTCATTCGTGGCTTCTTCGTCAGAGCCAGAATCGTCTGAATCTCCGGATCCAGAGTCGGATGACTCAGCCTCTTCCTCGCGCATTTGTTGCTTTCGGGCTGCTGCTGCTTTTTCTGCGGCGATCTTCTCCTTGGTCTGTGCTTCTTTCTCGCGGAATTTTTCGAGCTCTTCGCCCTGGAGAAGCACCTTACTACGTAGCTTCAGAGTTTGGTCAGCGGTGAACTGGAGAAGACAGGACATTGGCTAACCTCCAGTTCGATTGGTCTATCCAGAGCGATGGGCTCGCCGAGTTTTCCATCTTGCCATCGCTGAGACTCCTCTTGAGCTGCCTCCCATCTGTCCATCAAGAACTTGTTCAGCGTCCCTCTTTCGGCTCTCTCCGTTAGCACCACCATATTTCCTTCCACTCGAGCAAAGTCGGCGAATAATGACCTAGATGCTCCATGCGACATGGAAGCAGGAACTGCCAGTATAAGTTTGGGATCACGAGAGGAAAATTTGTCGACGAGTTGGTCGGGGCTTCCGAACATCTCGATGAATCTGCAATGCGAGTTTATGAGTCGAGCGAGGGACAAAACATCAGGGTGCTTACTTGAAGCGAAGAGCCAAAGCTCCTAATGCCTCGTCATCCTCATCTCGTCGTCTACGTACGTTTCTCCCCGTATCGCCTACGTCTTCTTTGGAGATGGTACCCCCGAGCCATTCCATCATGCTTCGGACGACTGCTAAGAGTTCTTTTGATGTGTTGCTGATGAGACATATTGGCGCACGTATACGCGAGTATGCCCAGTGCTGATCTGTCAGAACCAAAAGTTCCAAAAGACGTGTAGAAGAGTCTACTGGTAGTAACAAAGAATGGCCCGATGCGATGGTTTCCGTGATAATGTCTTGAGACTTGTTAGATTTGTACTCTTAAGAACAATTGTGGGCAGCTTGAACTTACCTAGCAAGGCTTTATCCCTGTCTTTTCTTTTTCCGCCAATAGTCAGCGCTCGCTCGGCATCGGTGATTAGGACATCTGGACGAGCCAATGGCTCAAATACACCTCCTCCCGTTGACAAAGTCAGAACAGAGCCGTCGAGGTGTCGTTCTTTGAGATGGTTCAGGTTGACCGCATAGACCAACGTTCCCGCTGACGGCGAGCGAATTTTCCAAATCGTGCCACCTATGGTATGACCTGCGGCATAAGGAGTGATGGTGATTCCGTGACACTTTCCTATGGCCGATTAGCACAGTTAGAGCTGGGAACAAATTTTCTTACCAGCCAGATGAGTAGGCTGTGAATATCGCAGAGTGATGATGGATTGAAAGGCCTCGTTGATCTCTTCAATTGTAGGCACCAGAATAGAACGTTTTGGTGGCTCGAGTTCCTCTGTTGTTGTGTCCATTCCGTCTGCCTGGGCTGGTTCCGGTGGTTTGTTGACATCTTCTTCATTCCTTATGTCTATGGCTTCTTCCAATGCAGCAATCTTCGCCATTGCTTGAACCGGAAGGGTTGTATATGTCGTGGCCGTCAAACCCCAATGAGCATGGGCATGTGCATATAAACCAGCATGTGCAAGGTCACCATGAGAGAGAAGAACAAGATCTATTGTAGGAGCATGTCTATATGTACATAATATTTGTCAAGCGCCGAGAAGGGGGAAATGAAAGGACACTGGACCTTTTCAACTGATCACAATATTCCTCCCTAAAGGCTGTTGCCTGTTCTCCAACCTTTAAATCTTCGTCTGGATGCCAATCTGGAGACCCACAGTCGAGTAAAATCTTGACATCGTCGATTTCAAGGACGTAGGCGAGCGGGAGAACCGCGTCAGAGCGAGCACTACCAGCTAAAGGTGTAAATGTGATCATGGTATTTTTCGTAAATTACCGGCCCAGCCAGTTGAAGCGAGGCTTGGGTGGTGTTGCCTTTCCAAGCTTTGCTACTTGACAAACCACCACATTCCTCTATTTCCAGTTTCCAGTGCTCTTAACTCTTCACGATGGGTCTCACTATCTCTAAAGTGCTTTCTGCGTTGGTTGGCAAGAAAGAAATGCGTCAGTATCGTCCTTGTTGGCCTTGATGATCGTCCCATTGGCGCCTTACACGTCGTCAAACGGCCACTGACGCTCACGCCGACCCCGTTCTACAGGTATCTTGATGGTTGGACTTGACGCTGCAGGCAAGACGACTATTCTCTACAAGCTCAAGCTCGGTGAGATCGTCACTACGATCCCCACCATCGGTAAGTGCAAAAGGCGCACGCCTTGGTTATGCCACGTAGATGGTGACGCTAATCGACGCTATTTGTGACACTTTTTAAACAGGCTTTAACGTAGAAACCGTTGAATATAAGAACATCTCGTTCACCGGTGAGCAGTCCCCCGTTTTCTCCGTGTTCTCTTGACCTTCTCACTCACCACCCAAAAAATTTTTTTCTTAGTGTGGGACGTCGGAGGTCCGTACATCAGAACACCATGGCAATGACACGTAATTCTAAATTATTCCACAGGACAGGACAAGATTAGACCCCTCTGGAGGCACTGTAAGTAGCACTGGAACGGGCACGTGACCTGGCACTGACCGCTCGGCCCCGTTAGACTTCCAAAACACACAGGGCATCATCTTCGTCGTCGACTCGAACGATCGTGAGCGTGTGTCTGAGGCTCGTGAGGAACTTCAGCGCATGCTCAACGAGGATGAATTGCGCGACGCTCTCCTCTTGGTCTTTGCCAACAAGCAAGATCTTCCCAACGCAATGAATGCCGCAGAGATCACCGACAAACTCGGTCTCCACGGTCTCAGGCAGCGAACATGGTTCATTCAGGTACGCCAGTCGTCGTGATTTTTTGCAATAAACCGGATCTAACCCCCCATGATCCGTATAGGCCGCGTGCGCTACCTCTGGCGACGGTCTTTACGAAGGCTTGGAATGGTTGAGCGCAAACATCCGGAAGCGCAACACTTAATTATTGCGATCCACTGTGATTTGATCGGGCGTATTTCAGCAGATAGAACTGTGTTTCCCCCAAATGTCCTATTTCTTCCTCTTTTACCTAACGCCCCGTCTGACTGCCCGCAACGATAATCTCATTCTAAGTTCTGTTCCTGCTTGATGCCAGCTACAACGCTCGATTGATTTCCCATGCAATGATACGAATTTTCCCTTTTTAAACCACCTGTATGTTTCTACAATCGAGCAACAGCGGCTGCTTCCGTTCGGCGTCTTTCTCCTCTTTCCCTTTCCTGTGAATTTCTCGAACTGGCCCCAAATCGTGACAGCTTTTCGAGAACCGCCGCCAGTTCCTTTGGTTGAATTGATGCGTAGGATGCTTGCCTGATGGAGGGATTCAGGTATTCCTGGACATGATTGTTCAGTGGAATCGAGGCAAGCTACAAAGAGTACGTTAGAAGGGAATGCAGATCCAAGCTTTGGAACATACCAGCTTCAAGCGTTCGAAATTCGAGCTTAGATGTGATTGCCCACTATCCCGCAACGACTGCTCTATAAAGTCGACTTCGACGAGAATGTTAGAGATGGCAGCCTCGTTCATTCTCTGCACAGATGAGCCGACTAGATAGTCCTAGGATTCATTGAGCTAGCAGTTCCAAACGCTGCTAAAAACGCACGCACCATCAAGTTTTCGGCGATGAATTGAACGGCACCCTGGTACACTGTATTCTTGTAAACATCTTGCAAGTCCATATTCTCCATTGTCGTCGTGAGCCACATCACCATCTGTATGACATAGATACTCGGACCACCACTGCTAGAGTCGGGTGTCCATTCATACTCCGACATCTCAAACGACTCGACCAGTTTGGACGAAATGATATCCTCGATTCGTCGCAAAGCGTTTTGGAGAGTCTGTGTAAAGGACGGGCGACATGCCAATCGAATCGAGCCTCCTCGTTGTGTCGAGCTAATTACAACGTGAATAATGGATGGCCAGAGGAAGAGAAGACACTCACCGAAGGCTCGCAAGATTCTGCTCAATCTCTCCACAAGCCGCCTCGAAATACTCGAGTGTAGAGATGATTTGTGCGATTTGTGAGAGCGCGTGACTGTCCTTGAGTTTGATGGATAGTTTGTCGCTAATGTGCTTGGTTAGGAGTCGGTCTAAGGACTGGAGTATGGTCAAATATGCGTATTAGCCCGAGTTGGTAGACATACTGTCCCGAGTAGCTCATCAATGTCTCTATGGTGCTGAGAAACGCCCTCCACAAATTGGTAGAATTTTTCGACGAAGCTTCGGATCTAAAACAATGGTAAGCAGAATATGGAGTAAAGGGCAGAAATGCGTACATTTGAACAACATCGATAAAAGGTCTCAGAGAACGGAAGTGTTAATGGGATTATACGGCTTGAGAACAGGCGTCAGTTAGGAGACACTCTGAGGATACACACATCCTTGCCTTGCGAAATCTGCTCTCGCCGTTTGTGTTAGCCAGCAATCCGAAATGACTGCCGCCAGGTCCTCCTCCGTATCAACGCGTAGAGGGGTATTGTCATCTTCGAGGACAATCTGTTTTGAAACATTACGTTACTTCCACTTATGAAATAAGAGCGTACATCATCAAATGTTTTCTCATATTGTCTCTCGAGAATGATGGCGTATTTCCCGAAGAGGAGCAGTATCAGTTCATGGAGCAGCCGGCAATCATAGCCATAGCTCTGTCGCTGCCATCAGAATGAGCACCACAGAACCTTGATGACCACTAACCTCCATGGTAATTGTAAACGCCAACAGACACTCCTTGACTTTGAGGAATGTGTCGGGATTTGACTCCGTCTCCAACTCTGATGCCACAGACGATTTGAGTCTCTCCAGTACACCTTCCCAAAGCTCGTCTACTTCCCTCTGACTCCTAAAGCCACGTGTATTTTGCAGAACGTGCGTCTCCGCGATGAAGAAGCCAGTAATCTCCTGCGTTAGATCGGGGAGAGATTTGAGGGAGAGCTGGGAGGAGAGAATCAAGGTGGATTGTGTCTTTCTGTCAGCTTGATAGCTTCTTTGAAGCTCGTCCAGTGTATCGAGGGCGGTGTAAATAAGGATGCATTGGTACAACGGCTTAAAGTCGACGTGCAATTTGGGGTTATCAAGAACATCATCTACAGGTCATGTTATTCCCACGCACCCGACAAACGCTCTGCACTCACACTCTATTTTCTCGCTGGTGATCATTTCGACCGCTCCTCCTAAGCGGCATAAGCGCAACTGGGGTTCCTTCTGCTTCCGTATCGTCCATTTATTATTTCGTTCTTCCATTGCCTCTAATGCCAGTTTCCCAACCTGACGAGATACATTACGGAGATCGAAGAGCCAAGTCTTCAAAGATGCGGTAACTGCATCTTTTATCTGCGTTCTATAAGCAGGTAGCGAAGAGAGAAGATATGTAAAGAAGGGAGTTTGAGATAGGGAAGTGGGGGGTAGACGGCGGATATCGTCCAGCGACTAAAGACTGTCAGTTTGTGGATCACGGGACGAAATCGCGGACATACTCTTAAAGCACTATAATATTTTCCCTGCTTGATAAGCTCCCCTATCCGGTTGACAAGATCCAATAATCTCAAGCACGCCTGGAGCGTCTCAATAGCCTCGTCCAAGTGCATAGCGGCCTTTTTGGCCTTGAGTAAGCCCTTCTTTTTCTCCGCAAGTGCTCTTCCAGCTTGTTCCACGCTATCATCGAGAGAAATGATCCTGTCGCGTAAGGTGTTCGTGGAGGACCTGACATTGAGCATCGTGGATACGGAGGAAACGAAGTCTTGATAATTGTCTCCGCATATTTGTTGAATCTCTGCCTCTTTACTCTCTGCAAGATTCTTCAATGTTCGCAGATATGCGTCCTGTTGGCGGGTGGCATGGATATTCTTGATGATGGGACCCAGCTGTTCAAGATTCTCAGATGTAGACGAAGGATCCAGCAAGTGAATTTGTTGTAATTGCTGGTCGATGTCGGCCTCTGCGAATTTTGGCTTCCTTCCTCTGCCTGCCATGGTGCTTTCCAAAGTAACTCTGAACCAAACTTGGCCCCAACCATCGAATATGGCCGAACCCGAATCAATGCGAAGCATGCTGGAGCGTCCTATATCTCAACTCCAGACGTTGTCACAAGCACTGTTCACTGCGCTTTCCGCAGGACATGTACCCGATCCACCTATTGCGGCTTTGGCTGCTTGTGACGCAAGTTTAGCAGAAGCTATGAGACTGACGAGAATACATCTCATGAAACAAAAACGCATTGAACAACTGATGGACGAAGTTTACGAACTCGATGCTCAGCTCATCGAGGTCGTCGAAACACTGGCCACAGGCCAACGAGAACTGCAGGCGATAATAGAGGAAGGAGAGGAGAGGGTAGCCTCTGCCGATAAAGCAAAGAACGGTCTGTATATCTCCTTTATCTTGGTATGAGCCCTGACCTTTCTCCCCTCCAGCGGCAGTTTCCTATCAACAACTGATTGCGTATGGCTCAAAGCTGGCAGACTTCACATCTGCGCCTCCAAATGCACCCATCGATGATAAAGAGCCGGCCTCCATACCCTATGCGTTCCATCCACCTTTCCCTGCTACCGAGATTATGCAACGTGGAAGGCTGGGATTGCAAGAGCCAATAGGGCCAGTAGGAGAGACAAGAGTAATTGGAGACAAGACTGGTATGTGTAAAACCGCTTTCAGCACCTTTTCTGACGGTTTCTGTAGTTCCATTCACCGAGCCTGGTGCTCCTGCTCAAGCACGACCTCGACCGGCACAGCAACTCACGCAACTGCCAAACAGAAGACAAGCCATCCCAAACATGGACATATTCGATCTAGATCTGAATCCAGAGCTTGGCTGACACTGGACGAGACAAAAGGCTTGAAAATTGTAGACTACATACACAAAAAAGCGGCAATTTATCTAAATCGTTTTCCCAGAATCCTCTTTCAAACTCACGATGCGATTAAGAATGACCTTATCGCCCGGCTTGAGGACTGGTTCTGTTCCCGCGGGTTCGTTGAAGCACGCCAACGAGGCGTCCTTGTCAAGTGCGAAATACGCCACGCGCAATCCTTGGAACCTGACTACTTCGTTCCCAACGAGCTGCTCTGCCGTTGCCTTTGGCGCGTCGTCGTGAGAGATCTCCTCTTTGACGCTCGTCTGCGCCTTCTCGTCCTCCTTGTGCGCGATTTCAGTCCGCGTTTTGCCGATTTTCAACGCCTCGTCGTATGTTTTCTTGGCCAACGGCAAGAACCCAATCTCGACCATGGAGCCCTTCACGACTTCGAGCGTATCCGGGGCAATGTCCTTGAGAAAGTCTGGTTGAGCTGCAGGCGCGTCGCTCTTGAATAGGCGATGGAATACGCGCAACTCGTCTACACGAATAGGGCTTCCACTGGCAGGATGGTCGGCTACCCATTGGATGAAAGCCTTGGGCTTCTTCGGTGGGCCTTCGTTTTCTGCCTTGCAGATGATTTCTGTAACCTTTCCTGTCTCATCTGTCTTATGTGAGACGTAGGTGATGGGGTATGGTGCCTGGAACAATCCAACAGTTTTTCCTGGTGCAAGCCTAAAATAGTCCTTGGAATCCTCGAGCCGGAAATCGTCTTCTTCGATGTAAATAGTCCGAGTAAACGGAATAGTACTGGATCCAAAGGCCGGAACTTTAGGATGTAAGGGTTTATCGATCATCACAAGGAAGTCCTCAGGAAGGTTCTCAATGATTACTTTGAGCGGCTTGATGACCATGAGCAACCGCGGTACATTGAGCTCCAAGTATTCACGAATAGATTGCTCGAATCGTGATACTAGTATGTTTGATGCTGAGGTCGAAACCCCAAGTCCACCAACAAATGATATGATCGCGCCTGGCGGGACTCCACGGCGTCGGAGCGCAATGAGGGTGTAGAGACGTGGATCATCCCAGGACATTACATGTCCATCATCTACGAGTTTCTTCAACTTTCGCTTTGAAGTTACTGTGCCCTCTAAGCTTAATCGTCCGTATTCCGACTGTCGAGGACAGTAGATGTCCAGAGCATTACATAGCCATTCGTAGGATACTCTCGACTGGATGAATTCTGTTGTACAGAGGGAGTGACTTTTCTAGAGTTAGTTATCAGATCTCCCAATATTGTCAAGACTTACGTGATATTCTCGAAACTATCGCATAGGCAGTGGGTAAAGTCGTAGGTGGGATATATCACCCATTTGTCACCGGTACGGTGGTGCGGAGCCTTGAGCACACGATAAGCTACCAAGTCCCACATTTGAGGATTTCCGTCTTCAAGATCCTGTTTCATCCGCAGGATTGCTTCTCCTGGCCCGTATTCGCCGTTCTTCATCTTTTCAAACTCTGCCAGCGACTCTTCTACAGGCCGATCCCGATGAGAACATGCATATCGTGGGCCACGTTCGGCGCCGCCCCTAGCAGCATTTATCTCTTCACCTGCAAGACATCATACTGTGAGGATAAAGGACCGGGCGTAAAAGTAGCTATGCTTACCGGTGCAATGGCAAACATAAGCGAGTCCTCGTTTTGTGAGGTCTACAGCTAGCTCGTAGAGTTTCTGAAAGTGATCGCTCGAGTATGTGATCTTGTATGGCTCAAAGCCGAGCCACCGGATGACTTCCAGTATGCTCTCGAAATACCTTGCCTCTTCTGCTTCCGGGTTGGTGTCGTCGAACCGAAGGTAGCAATGACCGCCGTTGTGTGCTGCGTATCCAAAGTTTACAAAAATGGCTTTTGCATGGCCGATATGAAGGAAGCCATTAGGTTCCGGAGGGAATCGGGTAAATACGCGACCCTTTGTCCAATCTAAATGCTCCTTTCGGCGGGACTCGTGTTTCTGGGGATTGCCACCGACTTTGTGTAGTCGACCGAGGAAACCCTCTTCGAAAACGGAGCGTTCGTTTACTTCACTGGACGCCGCTTGCTCAGCAGGCGCAGTAGACGAAGATGCGGCCGGTACTGGTGGCTTCTTCGGGTCTTTACTTTTGCCCTTTGCGGGCGCAGCAGGTTTGGGACCAATTGTCTTGGTCAAGTATGCTTCTAGGCTATTCTTCACGTCTAGGTTGTTTGCCCATTTCAATACATCGTCTTGCTTTGTACCGGGCAAGTATGTATTGACTTTATCCCACGAAAGAGGCTCTTTGGATTTTAGATACGTAGCCACGGTGGCATCCAGCTCTTCAGGAGTGATACTAAATCCTAAGGGAAGGATCAGTCTTGACTTATACGGCTGATTTGTAAGATACATTACCTACGCCACAGGCAGATTCAAACCGATTGGTATCAACGGGAAGGGGAGATTCGGTCAAAAACTTGACAGCAGCTATGATCAGTAGATTGGTTCAGTAACAGGTGCTTCTCGCCTTGTCATCCACGCACCAGTGACTTGATCGGCAGTCTTCAGTCGTCCATCAGCCACAGCAGTGGCGATATAGTTTCTCTCCGGTTCTGCAAGCTTTGAACCCTGTGTCGCAAGTGAGGCGATGAGGCCAGCTTGCTTATCGTCGAGTGGATTGGCGGTCAGGTTGCATGCTTGTACGATATCTTTGAGTGTAGCAGCAGTCTTTGGGTTGCGGACTGCTTCGAGAGATTTTGTTTCGGATAGTCCAAACGATTTGAACAAGGATACTAGTTCAACGACGGCTGGGTCGTTGGGATCAAATTTCGGTGGCATCGCGGTTTGGTCAGCTTCCAAGTCACCACTCTCGGGCGTAATCTGCCTGCCAATTGGTAACACCCCCTAACACGATTAAACACGGCTCGAACATGCATTATCACAATGGGTTACTTATTCTTTGTTGAGCGATAGAGGGGCTAGAAGCATTCGGGTGAGACTGGTACATCCTCACGACCGGAGCTTGACGCTGAGAATGACATCTGGGAAGACGACAAGACGATATTATCGGAATTATAAATTGAAGTCTAATGAGGATATCCGAACAATGGGATTGATCGGGGCCGCCTCAGAAGCCCTATGGCTGTGGGTCCCCACACTCCCAGGCCCTAAGGCATCCGCGAGTTTCCCTCGGGCTTCTCCGTCAAGGCACAAACCGTCCGCGATCTGATACTGACGACGTAAACTGCCCAACACGCGTAGACGCCAGTGGACATGCCCGATGCACACTCTCACGTTTCATAAAAGGGCAACGCTGGTTGCGCACGAAACTTTCTCCCCATAACTTCAGATGGTCTCTCGTCTACTCCTGCTCTGGATTGCTTTTGTGGGGCCGGGCTGGCTCAACCAACAGCATTCGGCACTAGCCGAGCCCCTCCATGAACTCTCGGCCGGAATCTTTGAGAGTATCTCGTCCACGAACACGTTCTTCCAGGATTTTTCAGACCCTACCTCTCAATACTTCAAAAGAGCTTGGGTGGACGGTCCAAATAGTACCAACATTGATCCATTCGAGTATGGGGGGGCTGAAGACCTGGATGGTGATGACCTTTCAAGGCGGGGAGAGCTTTTTGAACGCCAAACACGATGCTTAAACCCCGGATACGTACCTGTACGTCTCTTCCTTTATACACGTGCACTCGGCTTACCTTCGCTCGCCTCTTTTCGGGTAGTGTTCAAACAGGCCTGGGTTTTGCTCCCAGCCAGGTCACTTTTGTTGTTCGAGCTGGTCTTGTCCAATCGGTAGCACATGCTGCAGTACGAGGTATCTCAGCTTCTTTCCTCGTCTCAATTACACGCCTCTGACTTTGTGATCGCAGGGGTTGTGCTCCCCCAGGTTTTTGCTTTTTCTTTTTCACAAGTACAATGCGCTAAATCACACACTTCTCTAGGTTATAGTTGTTGTAGTAATGGGCTTGTTTGCCCGTCAGGTATTAAATTCCATTAACCATGTGCCATTTTGTCTCATTTTCTCTAGGTGGAGCATGCTGTTCCTCAGGGCAAGAAAATCCATACCGCATATCGCTTTATCTCACTTTCTGTCTACAGCTGTGCAAGAACGGGCTACGGATGCTGTCCCGGCGGAACACGAACATGCCCACTCGGGGGTTCTTGCTGCAACCCGTGAGTACATACCCCAGATGTGACTCTAGGTACTGATATAGATCACAGCTCTGGATGTGCGCCGGCAGGAGGTACTGTTGATTTTCGCCGTATCTTTATTCGCTTATCTGATATGATTTACTTCTTCACCCAACTACGACCATGAATAGGTACTTGCTGTGGTACCAGGTAAATCTCTGTCCAGGCTAGCTGGTCGGCCAAGGCCCCAACCCTTACTGATGCTGTTGTGGTACTAGATACTGTATCGATGGTGAGACCTGTTGCAATGGTCAAGGCTGTGTTAGTGCAGGAGGAACGTGTTGCGGGACAGGTGTAGGATTCTAACATTCTAATACGCGTGCGTTGGTACTGACAGTAGCCAGGCATGCGCTGCAGGAAAGCAGTGTTGCAGTGGAATTTCATGCTCTCCACAGGGTGGTAGTTGTTGCGGCACATCTGGGCGAAGTTGTGCAGCTGGAACAAAATGGTGAGTACCCCACTCGCCGTTACCGTCCACGCCTGACCTCGCAAGTAGTTGTGGAGGGTAAGCAACGTCCCAACGAGACAAAAATACCGTTGTTAATGTATTCTACAGACTTGGTTGCGCTCCACAGAATGCCATTTGTTGCTCCAACGGGTAAACTTAGTTTTTTTGTACGCAGGCCAGGCTCCTGCAGGCGCCGGGGTCACCGCCGCTGCAGAAGCCATAGCCCAACATTAAACTCTTACTGATATTTTTTATACTAGATACTGCAAAGAAGGGAAAAAGTGCTGTCAGCGTGACGGCCGAAACTTCTGTGCAAGCGATTGCAACGTCAATCAGGAAGAAGAGGACGAGCAACAGGAACCAGACATGCCCACGATTATTTTCCCCAACTTGGAGATGAATGAGGTCTGTAAAACCGTTTATTTGCACCGACTATCGTCTGATATAGCGCAAAGATATTCGAGAACATGTGCAGGGGAATCATGAAGAGGGGGCTGGTATATGGCCCTCAGATGGACGTGTTGACATATGCTGGACCTGCTGTCGTGCCTGCCAATAGGCGGGCGGCTGGCTGCGGCACCACCCTCAGTATGTGTTTCCTCGGCTTTCTACAATCCGACCCATTCAATTCAAATTAGGGTGTGGAAGAGGCTCTGACCCAGACGGAGTATATGGAAACGTGACCCGACAGTGTGATGAGGTGAGTCATTCTGCCATCTTCGACGAGTAAGTTCCAACGAGCGCCTTTAGTATCCATTTGCCAGTACAAGAGAAGGCGGCACGGATGCGCATATCGGCTGTGTTCCTTGGTGGCAGAATTCATGGCAGGGCATCTATTACGGCTCCTGGATAAGCCTGGTGCGCCTCCAGGTCGGCAAAAAATTCCGGGTTATACTGGCAGGAATTGATTGCTCGACTGTGCCGCAAAGTGAACTCGAGCCACCGGATTTGTACAAGCGACAGAGTACGGGCGAAACGGTGATTTCGGGCTCAAGTCTCAACGGTAGGCGAATATATATGTGCGTGACCTGGACCAAATGCCGATTTTTTCGTCACCAGGTACTTGGATTGATCCGACCAAGTTTGGAAACCTGACATCTAACGAGGGTCGTGGTGCCTTCATGGTACCTCTACCAGAGCTCAAGGCTGGACTGTGAGTTTATGCAATACTTGGTGGGATTATTCTTATTGTCGGCGTCTAGATATTCTATTCCATTCACACTTGGCCCCGGGAATATATCAGCCATGGCAGTTTACGACGCAGATGGCCAAGAACTTGCTCGTAAAAATAACACTGGATTACAAGACTCGCTCTCATTCACGCTCCAAGATGATGATATGGATGCTGTCCTCGTTGCATGGGCCTCAACTCGCGAGGTCCAAGTCGATTATAGTGCACGACGGACACCCTTGCCTTCAACCTCGTCTTCATCCCAATTACCACAAGGAACGTCGGCAGGTACAAGCGGTGCATCAGAGACGATCACCAAGCAAGGAACCCTGTGGACCTTGGGGGTTTTGACGGTTGCGCTTACAATGGCCTCTTTAATGGGTTTGTGATGCATTCCAGGCCCTTGAAATCTATAGCTCTCTCGTATTCTTGCGATCACAGTTGCTGTATACAGATACCCTCTATACTTATTATGACCAATTATTCTCTATTATGTGTCGAAAGTGTT
>KN824313.1:124494-173988 GCA_000827415.1 Serendipita vermifera MAFF 305830 | reverse complement strand
TTTTTTCTTAGTGTGGGACGTCGGAGGTCCGTACATCAGAACACCATGGCAATGACACGTAATTCTAAATTATTCCACAGGACAGGACAAGATTAGACCCCTCTGGAGGCACTGTAAGTAGCACTGGAACGGGCACGTGACCTGGCACTGACCGCTCGGCCCCGTTAGACTTCCAAAACACACAGGGCATCATCTTCGTCGTCGACTCGAACGATCGTGAGCGTGTGTCTGAGGCTCGTGAGGAACTTCAGCGCATGCTCAACGAGGATGAATTGCGCGACGCTCTCCTCTTGGTCTTTGCCAACAAGCAAGATCTTCCCAACGCAATGAATGCCGCAGAGATCACCGACAAACTCGGTCTCCACGGTCTCAGGCAGCGAACATGGTTCATTCAGGTACGCCAGTCGTCGTGATTTTTTGCAATAAACCGGATCTAACCCCCCATGATCCGTATAGGCCGCGTGCGCTACCTCTGGCGACGGTCTTTACGAAGGCTTGGAATGGTTGAGCGCAAACATCCGGAAGCGCAACACTTAATTATTGCGATCCACTGTGATTTGATCGGGCGTATTTCAGCAGATAGAACTGTGTTTCCCCCAAATGTCCTATTTCTTCCTCTTTTACCTAACGCCCCGTCTGACTGCCCGCAACGATAATCTCATTCTAAGTTCTGTTCCTGCTTGATGCCAGCTACAACGCTCGATTGATTTCCCATGCAATGATACGAATTTTCCCTTTTTAAACCACCTGTATGTTTCTACAATCGAGCAACAGCGGCTGCTTCCGTTCGGCGTCTTTCTCCTCTTTCCCTTTCCTGTGAATTTCTCGAACTGGCCCCAAATCGTGACAGCTTTTCGAGAACCGCCGCCAGTTCCTTTGGTTGAATTGATGCGTAGGATGCTTGCCTGATGGAGGGATTCAGGTATTCCTGGACATGATTGTTCAGTGGAATCGAGGCAAGCTACAAAGAGTACGTTAGAAGGGAATGCAGATCCAAGCTTTGGAACATACCAGCTTCAAGCGTTCGAAATTCGAGCTTAGATGTGATTGCCCACTATCCCGCAACGACTGCTCTATAAAGTCGACTTCGACGAGAATGTTAGAGATGGCAGCCTCGTTCATTCTCTGCACAGATGAGCCGACTAGATAGTCCTAGGATTCATTGAGCTAGCAGTTCCAAACGCTGCTAAAAACGCACGCACCATCAAGTTTTCGGCGATGAATTGAACGGCACCCTGGTACACTGTATTCTTGTAAACATCTTGCAAGTCCATATTCTCCATTGTCGTCGTGAGCCACATCACCATCTGTATGACATAGATACTCGGACCACCACTGCTAGAGTCGGGTGTCCATTCATACTCCGACATCTCAAACGACTCGACCAGTTTGGACGAAATGATATCCTCGATTCGTCGCAAAGCGTTTTGGAGAGTCTGTGTAAAGGACGGGCGACATGCCAATCGAATCGAGCCTCCTCGTTGTGTCGAGCTAATTACAACGTGAATAATGGATGGCCAGAGGAAGAGAAGACACTCACCGAAGGCTCGCAAGATTCTGCTCAATCTCTCCACAAGCCGCCTCGAAATACTCGAGTGTAGAGATGATTTGTGCGATTTGTGAGAGCGCGTGACTGTCCTTGAGTTTGATGGATAGTTTGTCGCTAATGTGCTTGGTTAGGAGTCGGTCTAAGGACTGGAGTATGGTCAAATATGCGTATTAGCCCGAGTTGGTAGACATACTGTCCCGAGTAGCTCATCAATGTCTCTATGGTGCTGAGAAACGCCCTCCACAAATTGGTAGAATTTTTCGACGAAGCTTCGGATCTAAAACAATGGTAAGCAGAATATGGAGTAAAGGGCAGAAATGCGTACATTTGAACAACATCGATAAAAGGTCTCAGAGAACGGAAGTGTTAATGGGATTATACGGCTTGAGAACAGGCGTCAGTTAGGAGACACTCTGAGGATACACACATCCTTGCCTTGCGAAATCTGCTCTCGCCGTTTGTGTTAGCCAGCAATCCGAAATGACTGCCGCCAGGTCCTCCTCCGTATCAACGCGTAGAGGGGTATTGTCATCTTCGAGGACAATCTGTTTTGAAACATTACGTTACTTCCACTTATGAAATAAGAGCGTACATCATCAAATGTTTTCTCATATTGTCTCTCGAGAATGATGGCGTATTTCCCGAAGAGGAGCAGTATCAGTTCATGGAGCAGCCGGCAATCATAGCCATAGCTCTGTCGCTGCCATCAGAATGAGCACCACAGAACCTTGATGACCACTAACCTCCATGGTAATTGTAAACGCCAACAGACACTCCTTGACTTTGAGGAATGTGTCGGGATTTGACTCCGTCTCCAACTCTGATGCCACAGACGATTTGAGTCTCTCCAGTACACCTTCCCAAAGCTCGTCTACTTCCCTCTGACTCCTAAAGCCACGTGTATTTTGCAGAACGTGCGTCTCCGCGATGAAGAAGCCAGTAATCTCCTGCGTTAGATCGGGGAGAGATTTGAGGGAGAGCTGGGAGGAGAGAATCAAGGTGGATTGTGTCTTTCTGTCAGCTTGATAGCTTCTTTGAAGCTCGTCCAGTGTATCGAGGGCGGTGTAAATAAGGATGCATTGGTACAACGGCTTAAAGTCGACGTGCAATTTGGGGTTATCAAGAACATCATCTACAGGTCATGTTATTCCCACGCACCCGACAAACGCTCTGCACTCACACTCTATTTTCTCGCTGGTGATCATTTCGACCGCTCCTCCTAAGCGGCATAAGCGCAACTGGGGTTCCTTCTGCTTCCGTATCGTCCATTTATTATTTCGTTCTTCCATTGCCTCTAATGCCAGTTTCCCAACCTGACGAGATACATTACGGAGATCGAAGAGCCAAGTCTTCAAAGATGCGGTAACTGCATCTTTTATCTGCGTTCTATAAGCAGGTAGCGAAGAGAGAAGATATGTAAAGAAGGGAGTTTGAGATAGGGAAGTGGGGGGTAGACGGCGGATATCGTCCAGCGACTAAAGACTGTCAGTTTGTGGATCACGGGACGAAATCGCGGACATACTCTTAAAGCACTATAATATTTTCCCTGCTTGATAAGCTCCCCTATCCGGTTGACAAGATCCAATAATCTCAAGCACGCCTGGAGCGTCTCAATAGCCTCGTCCAAGTGCATAGCGGCCTTTTTGGCCTTGAGTAAGCCCTTCTTTTTCTCCGCAAGTGCTCTTCCAGCTTGTTCCACGCTATCATCGAGAGAAATGATCCTGTCGCGTAAGGTGTTCGTGGAGGACCTGACATTGAGCATCGTGGATACGGAGGAAACGAAGTCTTGATAATTGTCTCCGCATATTTGTTGAATCTCTGCCTCTTTACTCTCTGCAAGATTCTTCAATGTTCGCAGATATGCGTCCTGTTGGCGGGTGGCATGGATATTCTTGATGATGGGACCCAGCTGTTCAAGATTCTCAGATGTAGACGAAGGATCCAGCAAGTGAATTTGTTGTAATTGCTGGTCGATGTCGGCCTCTGCGAATTTTGGCTTCCTTCCTCTGCCTGCCATGGTGCTTTCCAAAGTAACTCTGAACCAAACTTGGCCCCAACCATCGAATATGGCCGAACCCGAATCAATGCGAAGCATGCTGGAGCGTCCTATATCTCAACTCCAGACGTTGTCACAAGCACTGTTCACTGCGCTTTCCGCAGGACATGTACCCGATCCACCTATTGCGGCTTTGGCTGCTTGTGACGCAAGTTTAGCAGAAGCTATGAGACTGACGAGAATACATCTCATGAAACAAAAACGCATTGAACAACTGATGGACGAAGTTTACGAACTCGATGCTCAGCTCATCGAGGTCGTCGAAACACTGGCCACAGGCCAACGAGAACTGCAGGCGATAATAGAGGAAGGAGAGGAGAGGGTAGCCTCTGCCGATAAAGCAAAGAACGGTCTGTATATCTCCTTTATCTTGGTATGAGCCCTGACCTTTCTCCCCTCCAGCGGCAGTTTCCTATCAACAACTGATTGCGTATGGCTCAAAGCTGGCAGACTTCACATCTGCGCCTCCAAATGCACCCATCGATGATAAAGAGCCGGCCTCCATACCCTATGCGTTCCATCCACCTTTCCCTGCTACCGAGATTATGCAACGTGGAAGGCTGGGATTGCAAGAGCCAATAGGGCCAGTAGGAGAGACAAGAGTAATTGGAGACAAGACTGGTATGTGTAAAACCGCTTTCAGCACCTTTTCTGACGGTTTCTGTAGTTCCATTCACCGAGCCTGGTGCTCCTGCTCAAGCACGACCTCGACCGGCACAGCAACTCACGCAACTGCCAAACAGAAGACAAGCCATCCCAAACATGGACATATTCGATCTAGATCTGAATCCAGAGCTTGGCTGACACTGGACGAGACAAAAGGCTTGAAAATTGTAGACTACATACACAAAAAAGCGGCAATTTATCTAAATCGTTTTCCCAGAATCCTCTTTCAAACTCACGATGCGATTAAGAATGACCTTATCGCCCGGCTTGAGGACTGGTTCTGTTCCCGCGGGTTCGTTGAAGCACGCCAACGAGGCGTCCTTGTCAAGTGCGAAATACGCCACGCGCAATCCTTGGAACCTGACTACTTCGTTCCCAACGAGCTGCTCTGCCGTTGCCTTTGGCGCGTCGTCGTGAGAGATCTCCTCTTTGACGCTCGTCTGCGCCTTCTCGTCCTCCTTGTGCGCGATTTCAGTCCGCGTTTTGCCGATTTTCAACGCCTCGTCGTATGTTTTCTTGGCCAACGGCAAGAACCCAATCTCGACCATGGAGCCCTTCACGACTTCGAGCGTATCCGGGGCAATGTCCTTGAGAAAGTCTGGTTGAGCTGCAGGCGCGTCGCTCTTGAATAGGCGATGGAATACGCGCAACTCGTCTACACGAATAGGGCTTCCACTGGCAGGATGGTCGGCTACCCATTGGATGAAAGCCTTGGGCTTCTTCGGTGGGCCTTCGTTTTCTGCCTTGCAGATGATTTCTGTAACCTTTCCTGTCTCATCTGTCTTATGTGAGACGTAGGTGATGGGGTATGGTGCCTGGAACAATCCAACAGTTTTTCCTGGTGCAAGCCTAAAATAGTCCTTGGAATCCTCGAGCCGGAAATCGTCTTCTTCGATGTAAATAGTCCGAGTAAACGGAATAGTACTGGATCCAAAGGCCGGAACTTTAGGATGTAAGGGTTTATCGATCATCACAAGGAAGTCCTCAGGAAGGTTCTCAATGATTACTTTGAGCGGCTTGATGACCATGAGCAACCGCGGTACATTGAGCTCCAAGTATTCACGAATAGATTGCTCGAATCGTGATACTAGTATGTTTGATGCTGAGGTCGAAACCCCAAGTCCACCAACAAATGATATGATCGCGCCTGGCGGGACTCCACGGCGTCGGAGCGCAATGAGGGTGTAGAGACGTGGATCATCCCAGGACATTACATGTCCATCATCTACGAGTTTCTTCAACTTTCGCTTTGAAGTTACTGTGCCCTCTAAGCTTAATCGTCCGTATTCCGACTGTCGAGGACAGTAGATGTCCAGAGCATTACATAGCCATTCGTAGGATACTCTCGACTGGATGAATTCTGTTGTACAGAGGGAGTGACTTTTCTAGAGTTAGTTATCAGATCTCCCAATATTGTCAAGACTTACGTGATATTCTCGAAACTATCGCATAGGCAGTGGGTAAAGTCGTAGGTGGGATATATCACCCATTTGTCACCGGTACGGTGGTGCGGAGCCTTGAGCACACGATAAGCTACCAAGTCCCACATTTGAGGATTTCCGTCTTCAAGATCCTGTTTCATCCGCAGGATTGCTTCTCCTGGCCCGTATTCGCCGTTCTTCATCTTTTCAAACTCTGCCAGCGACTCTTCTACAGGCCGATCCCGATGAGAACATGCATATCGTGGGCCACGTTCGGCGCCGCCCCTAGCAGCATTTATCTCTTCACCTGCAAGACATCATACTGTGAGGATAAAGGACCGGGCGTAAAAGTAGCTATGCTTACCGGTGCAATGGCAAACATAAGCGAGTCCTCGTTTTGTGAGGTCTACAGCTAGCTCGTAGAGTTTCTGAAAGTGATCGCTCGAGTATGTGATCTTGTATGGCTCAAAGCCGAGCCACCGGATGACTTCCAGTATGCTCTCGAAATACCTTGCCTCTTCTGCTTCCGGGTTGGTGTCGTCGAACCGAAGGTAGCAATGACCGCCGTTGTGTGCTGCGTATCCAAAGTTTACAAAAATGGCTTTTGCATGGCCGATATGAAGGAAGCCATTAGGTTCCGGAGGGAATCGGGTAAATACGCGACCCTTTGTCCAATCTAAATGCTCCTTTCGGCGGGACTCGTGTTTCTGGGGATTGCCACCGACTTTGTGTAGTCGACCGAGGAAACCCTCTTCGAAAACGGAGCGTTCGTTTACTTCACTGGACGCCGCTTGCTCAGCAGGCGCAGTAGACGAAGATGCGGCCGGTACTGGTGGCTTCTTCGGGTCTTTACTTTTGCCCTTTGCGGGCGCAGCAGGTTTGGGACCAATTGTCTTGGTCAAGTATGCTTCTAGGCTATTCTTCACGTCTAGGTTGTTTGCCCATTTCAATACATCGTCTTGCTTTGTACCGGGCAAGTATGTATTGACTTTATCCCACGAAAGAGGCTCTTTGGATTTTAGATACGTAGCCACGGTGGCATCCAGCTCTTCAGGAGTGATACTAAATCCTAAGGGAAGGATCAGTCTTGACTTATACGGCTGATTTGTAAGATACATTACCTACGCCACAGGCAGATTCAAACCGATTGGTATCAACGGGAAGGGGAGATTCGGTCAAAAACTTGACAGCAGCTATGATCAGTAGATTGGTTCAGTAACAGGTGCTTCTCGCCTTGTCATCCACGCACCAGTGACTTGATCGGCAGTCTTCAGTCGTCCATCAGCCACAGCAGTGGCGATATAGTTTCTCTCCGGTTCTGCAAGCTTTGAACCCTGTGTCGCAAGTGAGGCGATGAGGCCAGCTTGCTTATCGTCGAGTGGATTGGCGGTCAGGTTGCATGCTTGTACGATATCTTTGAGTGTAGCAGCAGTCTTTGGGTTGCGGACTGCTTCGAGAGATTTTGTTTCGGATAGTCCAAACGATTTGAACAAGGATACTAGTTCAACGACGGCTGGGTCGTTGGGATCAAATTTCGGTGGCATCGCGGTTTGGTCAGCTTCCAAGTCACCACTCTCGGGCGTAATCTGCCTGCCAATTGGTAACACCCCCTAACACGATTAAACACGGCTCGAACATGCATTATCACAATGGGTTACTTATTCTTTGTTGAGCGATAGAGGGGCTAGAAGCATTCGGGTGAGACTGGTACATCCTCACGACCGGAGCTTGACGCTGAGAATGACATCTGGGAAGACGACAAGACGATATTATCGGAATTATAAATTGAAGTCTAATGAGGATATCCGAACAATGGGATTGATCGGGGCCGCCTCAGAAGCCCTATGGCTGTGGGTCCCCACACTCCCAGGCCCTAAGGCATCCGCGAGTTTCCCTCGGGCTTCTCCGTCAAGGCACAAACCGTCCGCGATCTGATACTGACGACGTAAACTGCCCAACACGCGTAGACGCCAGTGGACATGCCCGATGCACACTCTCACGTTTCATAAAAGGGCAACGCTGGTTGCGCACGAAACTTTCTCCCCATAACTTCAGATGGTCTCTCGTCTACTCCTGCTCTGGATTGCTTTTGTGGGGCCGGGCTGGCTCAACCAACAGCATTCGGCACTAGCCGAGCCCCTCCATGAACTCTCGGCCGGAATCTTTGAGAGTATCTCGTCCACGAACACGTTCTTCCAGGATTTTTCAGACCCTACCTCTCAATACTTCAAAAGAGCTTGGGTGGACGGTCCAAATAGTACCAACATTGATCCATTCGAGTATGGGGGGGCTGAAGACCTGGATGGTGATGACCTTTCAAGGCGGGGAGAGCTTTTTGAACGCCAAACACGATGCTTAAACCCCGGATACGTACCTGTACGTCTCTTCCTTTATACACGTGCACTCGGCTTACCTTCGCTCGCCTCTTTTCGGGTAGTGTTCAAACAGGCCTGGGTTTTGCTCCCAGCCAGGTCACTTTTGTTGTTCGAGCTGGTCTTGTCCAATCGGTAGCACATGCTGCAGTACGAGGTATCTCAGCTTCTTTCCTCGTCTCAATTACACGCCTCTGACTTTGTGATCGCAGGGGTTGTGCTCCCCCAGGTTTTTGCTTTTTCTTTTTCACAAGTACAATGCGCTAAATCACACACTTCTCTAGGTTATAGTTGTTGTAGTAATGGGCTTGTTTGCCCGTCAGGTATTAAATTCCATTAACCATGTGCCATTTTGTCTCATTTTCTCTAGGTGGAGCATGCTGTTCCTCAGGGCAAGAAAATCCATACCGCATATCGCTTTATCTCACTTTCTGTCTACAGCTGTGCAAGAACGGGCTACGGATGCTGTCCCGGCGGAACACGAACATGCCCACTCGGGGGTTCTTGCTGCAACCCGTGAGTACATACCCCAGATGTGACTCTAGGTACTGATATAGATCACAGCTCTGGATGTGCGCCGGCAGGAGGTACTGTTGATTTTCGCCGTATCTTTATTCGCTTATCTGATATGATTTACTTCTTCACCCAACTACGACCATGAATAGGTACTTGCTGTGGTACCAGGTAAATCTCTGTCCAGGCTAGCTGGTCGGCCAAGGCCCCAACCCTTACTGATGCTGTTGTGGTACTAGATACTGTATCGATGGTGAGACCTGTTGCAATGGTCAAGGCTGTGTTAGTGCAGGAGGAACGTGTTGCGGGACAGGTGTAGGATTCTAACATTCTAATACGCGTGCGTTGGTACTGACAGTAGCCAGGCATGCGCTGCAGGAAAGCAGTGTTGCAGTGGAATTTCATGCTCTCCACAGGGTGGTAGTTGTTGCGGCACATCTGGGCGAAGTTGTGCAGCTGGAACAAAATGGTGAGTACCCCACTCGCCGTTACCGTCCACGCCTGACCTCGCAAGTAGTTGTGGAGGGTAAGCAACGTCCCAACGAGACAAAAATACCGTTGTTAATGTATTCTACAGACTTGGTTGCGCTCCACAGAATGCCATTTGTTGCTCCAACGGGTAAACTTAGTTTTTTTGTACGCAGGCCAGGCTCCTGCAGGCGCCGGGGTCACCGCCGCTGCAGAAGCCATAGCCCAACATTAAACTCTTACTGATATTTTTTATACTAGATACTGCAAAGAAGGGAAAAAGTGCTGTCAGCGTGACGGCCGAAACTTCTGTGCAAGCGATTGCAACGTCAATCAGGAAGAAGAGGACGAGCAACAGGAACCAGACATGCCCACGATTATTTTCCCCAACTTGGAGATGAATGAGGTCTGTAAAACCGTTTATTTGCACCGACTATCGTCTGATATAGCGCAAAGATATTCGAGAACATGTGCAGGGGAATCATGAAGAGGGGGCTGGTATATGGCCCTCAGATGGACGTGTTGACATATGCTGGACCTGCTGTCGTGCCTGCCAATAGGCGGGCGGCTGGCTGCGGCACCACCCTCAGTATGTGTTTCCTCGGCTTTCTACAATCCGACCCATTCAATTCAAATTAGGGTGTGGAAGAGGCTCTGACCCAGACGGAGTATATGGAAACGTGACCCGACAGTGTGATGAGGTGAGTCATTCTGCCATCTTCGACGAGTAAGTTCCAACGAGCGCCTTTAGTATCCATTTGCCAGTACAAGAGAAGGCGGCACGGATGCGCATATCGGCTGTGTTCCTTGGTGGCAGAATTCATGGCAGGGCATCTATTACGGCTCCTGGATAAGCCTGGTGCGCCTCCAGGTCGGCAAAAAATTCCGGGTTATACTGGCAGGAATTGATTGCTCGACTGTGCCGCAAAGTGAACTCGAGCCACCGGATTTGTACAAGCGACAGAGTACGGGCGAAACGGTGATTTCGGGCTCAAGTCTCAACGGTAGGCGAATATATATGTGCGTGACCTGGACCAAATGCCGATTTTTTCGTCACCAGGTACTTGGATTGATCCGACCAAGTTTGGAAACCTGACATCTAACGAGGGTCGTGGTGCCTTCATGGTACCTCTACCAGAGCTCAAGGCTGGACTGTGAGTTTATGCAATACTTGGTGGGATTATTCTTATTGTCGGCGTCTAGATATTCTATTCCATTCACACTTGGCCCCGGGAATATATCAGCCATGGCAGTTTACGACGCAGATGGCCAAGAACTTGCTCGTAAAAATAACACTGGATTACAAGACTCGCTCTCATTCACGCTCCAAGATGATGATATGGATGCTGTCCTCGTTGCATGGGCCTCAACTCGCGAGGTCCAAGTCGATTATAGTGCACGACGGACACCCTTGCCTTCAACCTCGTCTTCATCCCAATTACCACAAGGAACGTCGGCAGGTACAAGCGGTGCATCAGAGACGATCACCAAGCAAGGAACCCTGTGGACCTTGGGGGTTTTGACGGTTGCGCTTACAATGGCCTCTTTAATGGGTTTGTGATGCATTCCAGGCCCTTGAAATCTATAGCTCTCTCGTATTCTTGCGATCACAGTTGCTGTATACAGATACCCTCTATACTTATTATGACCAATTATTCTCTATTATGTGTCGAAAGTGTTGCTGTACGATCATATCGCTCTTTGGGTAAGTAGAAGCAGACATGTGTAAGCCAGAACGGCCATTGTTGTTATTCCAAGTCTTTCAATGCGGTAACTTCCAGCACTTGCAAGTGTCCCAGCGCCAGCGGATCCTTCAATTTGCAGGCTGGGGGAGCTTGCAGCCGTTCCGGTGGAAGGTGGAGAGATTGTGGCCTCGGGGTCCGTCTCGACTCTAATAAGGGGTAGTGGATAAACATCTTGTACCATTTAGTCCATGAAACTCACATCCAAGCGTCCATGGCGAATATCTCGGTGGCTGTATCGTTGTGTGACACGACGACGGTATGGTTGGCATTCAGAAGATTCCTGGTCCCCCAAAAGACGGCAGAAGGGGCCCTATTTGGCGCATAAGCAGTGAAAACCCCGACTTCCTCGCCGTCAAGGATAACCCGTCGTTTAGCCTGGTCGTTGGCATAGGGCCCTTGAAAATAGATTCCAGTACCTAGACACGCAACTTTTAGTATGTAGATAATGGGGGAGTATGTATATACCTATAAATGTGAATGTGGCATACGCTCCAAGAACATAAGTATAGCTCCGTGAGCCATTGTAGAAGAGTGTTTCGTATCCTTCTAGAGGATAGTGCTGCCAGTCGTTAGGATTAGTATAGGTAATTCTAGCAAAGTCCTGGTCGTCAAAAGTCGTATTCTGTGGTGCAGCGAACGCCACAGTAGAGAGTAGCAGCGTGATACTGGCCAGTACGTAAGTATTGACCATGATAAAGGGCTATCTGTGTTAAACCCGAGAAAGCGTAAGGAACAAGGAGCGTCTTAGTAGTTGGTGCAAAGGGTTGGTCGGACGGTTTCTGACGTAATCGTTTGGTCGCGTGTATATACTCTATTCCATTATCCGAGTGACTATCTTCTATATTATATGTCCGATCTGAAAGCAAGATCATAGCACTCCGTAGTTGAGTAAAAGTGGAAGCGTGTACGCTAGAACGGTCATAGTTAGCATACTAAGTCCTTCAATGCGGGAACTGGCGACATTTGAGCGCGTCCCGGCGCCGGCAGATCCTTCAATCTGCAGGCTGGGGGCGCTCACAGGCACCCCGGTGGAAGGTGGAAGACCTGTGGGAGCTGAAGTGCCTGTGGAAGCTGGAGGACTTGTGGCCTCAGGATCCGTCTCGACTCTGAGAAAGGGTACTAGATCAGTATCTTGTACAAGTTGGCCGATAAAGCTCACATCCAAGCGTCCATGACAAATATCTTGGTGGTCGTATCGTTGTGTGACACGACGACGGTATGGTCTCCATTTTGAAGATTTCCAGTCCCCCAAAAGACGGCAGAGGCACGCCAGTTTACCGAATAAGTACTGAAGATCCCTATTTCCACCCCGTCCAAGACTACCCGTCGGTTGGCCTGATCATCGGCGTAAGGACCTTGCAAATAGATGCCGATGCCTAATTATGCGATGGTTAGTATGTAGATAATGGGGAGAGTATGGACACGCCTCTAAAGCTGAAGGTAGCATAAGCTCCAGGAACGTATGTATAGCTTCGTGAGCCGTTGTAGAAGAGGTCTGTATGTCCTTCCAAAGGAAGGTGCTGCCAGTCGTTTGCATTAACATAGGTAATCCTACTAAAGTCCTGGTCGTCGAAAGTTGTGTTCTGCGGCGCGGCAGAACTCAAAGTCGAAAGCAACAGTGTGATGCCAGCCAATACGTGAATATTGACCATCATAACGGGTTTGTAACGTAAAACCCGAGAAGGCGTAAGGTGTCAGCACGGTTGCAGGTTGGTAATGTTAGTGTCTCAAACCTACCCGCAAAGGGTTGGTCGGTCGGTTTCGGACTTGGGCAGTTTAGATATTCTATTCTATTTACGCTTGATCTCGGGAGCATATCAGCCACGGCAGTTACGAGGCAGATAGATAAGAGGATGCTTCTATGAATGACCATTCTTTATTATAGGTCTGATCCGAGAGGGTTACCCTACAATGATCATATCATCCCGTGATTAAGTAGAAGTTGGCACATGCAAGCCAGAATGGCCACGGCTATTATCCCAAGTCCGCCAGTGCCATGGCTGGCCGCGCTCGCATACGTCCCGGCAGAGGCAGGAGAGCCTGTGGTCCCGGGATCCACCTCGACTCTATGAAATGAGGTCGGATCAGCGCTTTGTATAATTCGGGCCACAAGACTCACACCCAAGCGTCCATGGCAAATATCTTATTGGCGGTATCGTTATGTGACACGACGACGGTATGATTGGCATTTTTGAGGTTCCACATTCCCCAAAAGACGGCACAGGGTTCTCTATTGTCCGCATAGGCAGTAAAAACCCCGAGTTCTTCTCCGTTCAGGACCACCCGTCGTTTGGCTTGGTCGTTGGCAAAGGGTCCTTGCAAGTAGATACCAGTGCCTAATCACGCAATGTCAGGTATTTCCTTTAGACGACGGTGAGAGTGTATACCTATAAAGTTGAATGTAGCAGATGCTCCAGGAACATAGGTGTAGCTTCGTGAGCCATTGTAAAAGTTTGCCTCGTATCCTGCCAGAGGTTGATGCTGCCAGTCGTTAGCATTGGTATAGGTAATCCTAGCAAAGTCTTGGTCGTCGTAAGTCGTATTCCGCGGTGCAGCAGAAATCAAAGTCGAGAGTAGCAAAGTGATACCGGCCAGTGCGTGTATATTGACCATGATAAAGTATCAAATCCGAGAAAGCTTGGGGGAAAATGTTAGTGGTTATAGGTAACATTTTCACTCTTAAAGTAAACTTGGCTGCCCGAAAATGGGCTGGTCGGTCGGAATCTGACGTAAGCATAACGGGAGCCGTCCGGCCCTGGACTCGACCGGACGGGACGACGTCCACGAAACCCGAGAGGGCAAAAAGGGGCAAAGGATTTTCCGGGCATCTCGTAGCCGGTTTGCCATGAGCATACAACGAGCAGAAAGTTGTGTCGGCAGTTCTGGAGAGACCAGGAGAGAAGACACGACGTCCGCAGTGGATAAATAGAAATAAAGAAATAGCGAAACAGGAGACTGGTTGAACGAGATGATGAAAGGAACAAGAATAAGTCGGGAGCAGTCAAGGCGGATTGGAAGCGGCACGAGGAAATAGCAGTCCCTTACACGAAAAATTATTGAGACAAAACAAACAGGAAGCAGGAGCCAAATGCGAGATGCGAGAATAAACAGGGTGTGGTGACAATGAAGGCTCGAGATAAGAGCGTATTTGAGCATTCCAGGACCATGGATACAAATTAGAACAAACTAGAAAACTATTCATCGTCAGAAAGCGGCTTGAAGGATTCAAAAAAACACATACCACGAAGGATCGAAACGAGAAAGCTCTCTGTTGTATGAACCTTGATCACAAGCCCATCCTCTCGGCAAGTCCACGATAACCATTGTCAGGCCTGTTCGGCAATCCGTTGGCTCGTCCATTACCACTCTGCGTCGCAGCAGGTCCACGTCGAGGCGAACGTCCGCGTCCTTGTCCTTGCGAAGTGGGACCGTCACCTCCTGCACCTCGATGCCTTGCAGACCCCCGAATCTGCAAGCCTCCATTGGTTTCACCATCCGTTCTTGCTCTCTCGCTAGCACTTGCACGCTCTCGGGAGCTACCATGATCCCGTTCGCGATCACGGTCTCGGTCTCTGTCACGTTCACGCTCGCGCTCACGTCTATCCACCTCCATAGGTGTATTACGATTTTGTTGTTGTTGTGCTGAAACCTGGGTTTTACGATCCCAATCGCGATCACCACCCCTCTCTGGCCGCTGCTCGGTGCCGTGACCACCTCTATCTCGCTCCCGTTCTCGTTCTCGTTGGGCCTGTCGACCCTTTTCATGAAAGTTTTCTTGTCGGATGGTTGAGTTACTGTCGTGTCTAGTATTATTTGGAGCTGATATGGGCTGTGGGACGGGAGACGCATGTGTGCGAGGCTTCTTGTGGCGGGGCCCTGTTGGTGGCTGCGCAGGTTTTGATACAGAATTTGAGACTGTTGAGTTGTGCGGCGAAGGATGACGGTTGTTTTTGGCAGGGTAGGGCGGGGTTGAAATGGGGTCATCCATTCTGGACGTGGAGCGGCTGGTCTTGCGGGCCAGGATCTCTGTAGTCTTTTCCATCTCCTCTCTGCAAACCAAGCTCAGGAGGTAGCATACCAACATAACGGCCCAAACTTACGCGAAGTACTTTGCTTTGCTGTTCGATTCTGGCAAGGGTGTAAGGGTTCTCTGCCGATAAGATAGGAAAGAAACGAACCTCGAAGAGCTCTCTCAAGCCGTCCAACGAGTACCCGTAACCCCTTGACTTCCTCATCGAGCCTGCCCGTCTCCGCCCTTCGCAGAACGTTGTACAGTTCGTCATTTTCCTCTTGAAGCATCGTAGCTCGCTGTCTGAGTGCCGCAACAAGCGCAGGATTTGGAGGAGCAGAGCTCGATCCTGTCCCAACCAGCGCATTCCGTTCGTTGACGAGGTGTGGCATCAAGACGGCCATGGCAGCGGCCGAGACTGGCAACTCGTCCGACTGACCGTGACTTGGAGATTCTGAGAGTTGCTTTCTGAGAATAACAAGCTCTGACTGTGAGGGCGTGAGTGAGCGTGGCGTGTTGCGCAAATTAAATTTTAAAGGGCAGAGGAACTGGACTCAACGGTAATGTCTGAGAGCTGTTGTTCACGCTCACGAAGGAGCTGTTCGAGCTCGAGTTCCCTGAGAGAGGGTAGAGTGGGATCCATTCTACGACGACGACGGTTGATTGGCGGCCAGGCCAAGAAGGTTTATATGGGCGCAACCAGTCTTGATCTCCACCAAAATTTTTAGGGCGATGTTCGTAAGTGTCCTTTTCATTTTATTTACACTTTAAAATGCATGATGCATACACTGTATTCACACTATGCGAGGGTCTTTAAGGACCCAATGCGTACAACCATTTTTCATGACTATAACGGTATCTGATCCATCACGACGAGCTATACAAGTCCTTCGCATTGACTGACTTGTCTTTTTTGTAGAATCCAATGGCAAGGCCACCATTAGCCACACCGATGTAAGTCAATCACTCTGATCTCAAGACACTACCTAACTTATCCACCAGTTGATAGCTAGTTGTTGAAGTATAACATGTCTGGATACAATTAAAGTGCTTTTGTGGCTACATGAAAGTAAACAATGAATCGAGCACAGATACAGTAGTGACATGAAAAGAAAATCTCGACAGCCTGATGAGCACATTGACACCTAAAAGCGAACCTTTCGCAACAAGTCTTTGACACCACGGATCGACCCAACAGGGGCCTCTTTGACTGGAGGCGCAGCGCCTTCGACAGCCTTTGCGGTGACCACCGGCTTTGGGGGAGTAGCCTTGTCAGCAACTGGTGCATCGAGAGTGAACTCGTCTGCGACTTCAGGAAGCCCTGCTGCCGCAGTGGCATTGAGGTCCCACTCGGGTGTCGTAGGACCAGACGTATCCGCTGCCGTTGAACCAGATGAGAGGGCGGACAATAATGGTTGGAGTGAAGCGAGTGCGCCTGGTGCAGAGCTGTGATAGGGTGCAATCGAACGAACAGGTAGCACTGGCGGTGCTGCGAATTGGCCGGAGATGGATGCTGAAATGTGCTCGGAACCAGCCGAGGAGGAAATGGGGTGAATGTTTTCACCGTCTGTAAGCTCTTCCTGCTCATCACCGGATACTGATATGACCACGGCAATGAGATCTGGAGCTTGTTCTTCAATGACAATGGCAGGAACGAGTGCTTGGTAGCGTCTAGTCGCCTTTTGCGCGTCGACCCATGCGGCTCGAGCAGCGGCCTTGCACGCCTCTGGTGCACGCCTCAACTCTTCGTTTGTCATCGTAAATCGGTTGACGGCACGGATGGCAATACGAAGCTCGGGAAGAGAGATACGAGTTTGAGGATTGAGAGAGAAGATGCGCTTGAGAATCTGATTGCAGGCGTACGACACGGGAAGAATGTTGGGTAGGAATTCTGGGTCCTTGACAAATGCTCTGAAGGTGTCGTCGTGATGCGACGCTTGCCTCCAAGGGTTGCGACCACAGGTAAGATTGACGAGGATGACTCCGAGGGCCCAGATGTCGTTCTGACGCGTAGCATACGCCGTGAGACGCTCGAAGATACCACCGTAACATTCTATATGGACGGTCAGCAATGGTACCGACAGTACGACAGTGACATACCGGGACTCATGTAATAGGAGCTCCCGCACCCAAAGTCACGAGAGACGGGATCGCTGGTCGCCAGTCCAAAGTCGGATAGCATAACCTTGCCGCCGGAGTTTACGCACAGGATATCTATCAAGATGATCAGGTATGTGATTTCCACGAGTCGGGGCTACTAACTCTCTGGTTTAAGATCTCGGTGATAGATGCCTCTCAGATGGCAATACTCCAAAGCATCAATGATCTGGCAGAACACGTGGCGGATGAGAGCATCGCGGCCGAGGTAAACATGCCTCTCAGTGATCATGCCAAAAAGATCGCCCTCTGCGAGGTCCATGACGAGAAAGACACAGTCTCCTTCTTCAAAGACACGATGGAGTGTGATGACGCCTAATAGTCATGATGGTGAATGAGACTATACGCACAGTAGAGGACAGGAGTGGGCTTACCATGATGGGCAGAAGCGACGGCATGAAGCTTGAGCTCGCGCTTCTGAAAGACGCGCTGGCGTTCATCAAGGCCAGTTTTGAGAAGACACTTGACTGCATAGGTAGAAGGCCCTTCCTTATCGAAAGAATGGGCCTCGTAGCAGACGCCATAGGCACCAGAGCCAAGCACGCGGTCCAGCCGCAGGCGACCTCCATCGACGACCTGACCAAGAAAGTCAGGGACGAGAGATGATTTGGCAGGCATCTTGATGAGAGAGTATCTTGGTAATCGATCAGAACATGCTCAACAATGGTGACGATGACGAGCAATGCTAGATCAATGATACCAGCGACGAACCTGTTGTGAACAACGTCGACGGCAGCGATGAAATTATGAAGAAAATAATGTTAAAAGGCCGCTAGAAGGAAAAAGGCGGAGAGGAAGGAAGGCAAGTTGTGAAAGAGCGTTAGCCACCCAAGGGAGCTCCTTTTATGCCAGTTGCTGAAAAATCTAAAATTACGAAATAAGGCTATTATTATGCTACAATGATTTCAACTTGAGCCAATCAACCTCCCGCAGGCTGGCTCGACGATTGCTCGACGGTTTGGCCACTCCCTCCCCAAATCTATCAAGGGCTACTAGGGGGGCAACAGATGGACGCCCATGTGCACATTGAAACGGAAAGACAGATTGAGAAAGCTGGAGCATGAGTCGTGAGCACTGCTCCATTGATAGAGGGTCATTGAACATGATCGCTCCTACCAAAGGTAAGCTCAAAGAAGAAGAAAAGGACGCCATTAGAACACACCTCTGCACGCTTTCGAATTGATAAGGTTTAGTAAACTAGTAGGGCAAGCTCGCCATGCACGCAGCCATCTTGGAGCCCCATCTTCCACGTTTTCGTCCCCAGCGTTCAACGTAGGAACGCCGTTCACCTCAATATCTCCGATGATGCTCTTCAGCGCTTCTTGAAGCTCACTGCCTCGCAATAGCTGCATAGCGTTAAGGAACATCTGACTGATGGTCAGGACATACCTTTTCTTCAATCAGCTCGGGAACCGCACAAACACCCACTTGAATCCGCTCTCCACCCTCCAAACTCTCGGCAGGATGATCAATCCGTTCCTCCAGTTCGATTCCCCAACACCTCAGGTACCGACGAACCTCGTCTTGATAAAGCACGGCCGCCTCTTGCTTTGACAACAAGACCAGTTTACTGGATTGTAAACGTGAGAGTTCAACTTCTTCCATCGGATTGTCCTCGCCGATGTCGGTGCAACTCGATGCCAAGGCACCTTCACAGTACTCTTGCAAGAACCGCTCTACGCGTACACGCTCGTCGGCAGCATGTTGATCTACAAGGAGCAGCATGTCCCCGTCGGAATGATCCCTTATAGCGCATGCAATGAATTTGCGATCGACTTGTCCCAGGATCTCGGCGTTCAACAAATCTTTTGCGGTAAATGCTATTGCCGACCGTGTTCTCGCCTTCAAGCTGCCGCGATCGAGTAAGATTCCAGGAGCCATATGATCTTGCGGCAGGTCTGTCATCTCATGAGTCGCAATTCCGCGCTCGCCCGTCCTGAAAATGGGGTTTTCCCAATCCTGTGCAAAGTAAATACTAGAGCCTGGAGGATAAGAGAGCACACATACGGTTAATATTGACTTTATCCAGCTGGGCTGTTCCTCCGAGTCCGTTGGAGGCTCATTCCTAACACACAAGCGACTGTTGTGCCCTTGGGGTAGTTTTGCTCCATTAGCATCAATTCGTTCGGAATGACCAGTCCGATTGTCGACCATAAACAACTCGCCAGTTCGAGGGTTCTCCCACCGGGTTGCCCCAACTTCCTTTGTAAATAGTCAATGCAGATTTTGCAAAGTCAGTCGAAAATCCCACCTCATCATGCAAGTTGGCAAACACTTCTTGCCCGGTTGATTCCTGCCTTTGACTCTCTTCCGGTTCGCTATTGTGAACAAACGTCGGCCATGCTGCCTTGAAGCTGGGTTGACTTGCTTGTTGGTCATATTCTTGCTCCGTATCCTCATCCGTTTCCCGATCCTTGACCGGAGGCATGAAACTGTGCTGTACGAGGAATCTTTTCACGGAAGACGTGAGCAGGTCTTTGACAAGATCCAGTTCCTAAGAACCTTGGTCAGGCTGACAAGCAGAGATTGAGTTACATTCACAAGCTCACGGAAAGGTAGACCGAACGCTTTGATGGGTCGAGTAGAATGTCTATTGTCTCATTCGCGAGAGTCAATTGAAGCACATATACCGGACGCTTTTCGTTTTTCCGTGGAGAACGTCGAGCAGCTGTCCGTATTGTTAGAGAGGCAAGCAATTGATATACAACGCACTTTGTCTTGCAGTTGTAAATCCGTCGTCCTCAAATGCCTAA
The DNA here is from genome assembly GCA_000827415.1 of Serendipita vermifera MAFF 305830. Lineage (NCBI taxonomy): Eukaryota > Fungi > Basidiomycota > Agaricomycetes > Sebacinales > Serendipitaceae > Serendipita > Serendipita vermifera. The sequence goes on along the minus strand of KN824313.1, from coordinate 154,279 downwards.
TTCATCATGAGTGATTGATTCATATGGCCTGATATGATACGTACGTTCTTTCCAAATGTACTTCGCGAGAAGATGGAGTCGATCACGTAGTGAAGGTCGCATGGCTCGAGCAAGCGATTATTGACGTCTGGCAACGGTGGTGAGTACGTCGGCTGGATACTAAAGAACAGAGCGAACATAAGAACTGATACGCCTAGAAATTGTCAGAGACAAGACATAATGACGAAGACCACCGGCTGACCTTTGAACTTGCTCCTTCTAAGCTGATGAAACCTTCAATAGACGCCCCTTGAACCTGATTTTTAATCATGTGTACATGCTAAAGTAGCTTCAGTCCGTGTTAAGATAAGCACAGAACGCTTACCTCGGCAAGTGGCTTCCCAAATGTAGAACGAAAAGCCTCCAAGGATGACGTGGTCTGACGAAGTTTGATAACAGCGACACCAGGAGTTACGATACTCACCCTTGGTATAGATAAAACCTTGCCGCGAGAATGGTTGGATTGATCCTTAGCTGCGTCTTCCAGGGTGAATGAAACGTGCGGAAAGACGAGCGAAAAGCATTGCAGGTCCCTTTTTATCATCTCAAGGGATTTACTCGCCGAAGGGTGTACCCTCCGCCGAACAGGAAGCTGCGTGATTGTGAACATGTGTAGATCCCTGGCTCGAGACAACGCACGTTATAAAACGCATCCCGTACAGATACCACAGAGCCTGGAGTATCTCTTCTCCATCGTATTGCTGGGCCATAATGAAGACTTTTACCGCCCTGCCGTGAAACGAAGATTGCTGAGATGGGATGTTTGGTGGTCTCTCCATGCTTACCTTCACAATCACCGACCAAGTCTCGCCTGCAGCTTTTGTGCGCGACGATATTTCCAGACAGCAGATGTCTGCAGCTGAGGCCAGTGCTGAATGGGAACTAAGTCATAAATAGGCACTAGTAACAGATAATGACCTTCGCCACGAAACCCAAATGTGGACAACTGATTCAAAGAGTTGATTTCATACGCCTTTGATGACCCTGACGCGAACTATTGTTAGGTCCATTCAACAACGTTTTCGCCACCAACCATAACGGCCTTCCATAGGTCCTTTGGCCAATATTCCCATGTCCTTTTTCGATATACCAGTGCCATCATCGTAGACCCAACACTCCCATTCCACAACGTCTACACCAACATTGATATGCGATGAGTTCGCGTCAAGCGAGTTTTGCACAAGCTCCGAAACAATTTGGGGTATTGAAGTTAGTACCTGAGTAGAACGAATCTTTGAACGCGTCTCAGAGTCGAGTGGGTAAAGTGTCCGTTGCATTGGGAGGGGCTAGGAACCGGAATCCCCACTCAAGGGTCGCATAACGGTGAGTTTCGGTGCAAAACGTCTTTTAGAAAAAATTCTGACCCAAAGTCGACTACTGTGAACTCAGTCGAACCTGTAACTGTCTCATGGTTCTGCCGTCAATAAAGCCGCTCAATGGGCAATCGTCATAGTTCGATGAAGATCAAGCTTACGTGATGACTTACCAATCGAGGATGGATTGACATCTTTATCTCTGCCGGGCGGTGACGAGTTCTTTCCAATTTCAATCTCTCCAATCGCGCGCGGCTAGGAGCTGCCACCCCCAGAACAGCGTCGGACGTCCGTCTCATCTCTGAAGCGCCACTGACGTATTAGTAAGGCGTCCAATACAAAAGATTTTTGGCAGTCAGTACAAAAAGATCCCCTCGGTGGAGAGACTACACAAAGTAAGAAACACCTCTTCTTTGCAACACAAGTCACAGCAAAAACATGTCTTCAGAAGTCATCTATCGTCAGTTGGGTAGAAACGGCCCTAAAGGCACGTACATGTCCCCGAATGCGGCAACACGCTGACAACTGACTACTATACAGTCGCTGCGTTGGGATTCGGAGCGATGGTGAGTGCTCAATAAATTATACGACCTACAATAACCTAAGTCAACAGGGGCTTAGTGCTTTCTATGGAAATCAGGTTAGCGACGCAGAAAACCACGAAGTTATCAAAGCTGCAGTGGAGGAAGGCTGCACATTCATCGACACTTCTAACGTAAGGGCTTTATATGATTCTGAGGTCAAAGAACTGAATTTTTCCTAGATATACGGCCCGCCAATGGTTTGTGATCCGCTACCCATTACCTGTGTATACATGCTTACGCACACCATAGGGAAAAAATGAAAGACTTATTGGAGCACTTCTGAAAGACCTAGAATTCCGCTCAAGGGTGTTCATCTGCACCAAGTTTGGGCTATATTTCTCAGAAAATGGTGTGAAAGTCTCCGGCAAGCCAGAGGACGTTAGAGGATGGTGTGAAGAAGCTTTGACCAATCTTCAAGTGGATTACATCGATCTGTACTATCAGCACCGTGTAAGTCAAAATGTTTCGCTTCCAATTAACTACTGCTCAATGGGCGTTAGGTTGACCGCAGTGTTCCTATCGAGGAAACGTGGAAAGAGCTAAAGAAATTAAAGGAAGAAGGAAAAGTCAAATACCTCGGGATCTCAGAAGCCACAGAAGAAGAGATTCGTAGAGCACATGCCATTACCCCCATCAGTGCTCTGCAAATAGAAGTGAGTATTTTTGTGGCGTGATATGCACAGGGTGACCCATGGATGCTCTAGTTTTCTCCATGGACTCCCGATATCAAGGAGAACGGTATCCTCGAAGTTTGTCGCGAGCTAGGTATCTCCATTGTGGCTTATAGCCCACTCGGTCGAGGTAAGCGTTACTACATTTATACTGATGCGACGCTCAGTTGTACTTCTCATTAGGCTTTCTCACTGGCGCGTACAAATCGCCTGCAGATTTTGAAGAGGGCGACTACCGACGGATCACTCCACGCTTTCAAGGCGAAGCGTTCAAAGAGAACTTGAAACTTGTGGACGCTCTCAAAGAAATCGCCGACAAGAAAGGTATCACACCGGCACAATTAACGTTAGCTTGGGTTCTGGCCCAAGGAGATGACTTTATTGCTATCCCGGGGACGAAGAAGATCAAGTAGTAAGTCAAAAGCGATACAAGATTCTCATTTATCACGTATGCTGACTCAAACAGCCTCAAAGATAATATTGGCTCTCGTGGAGTAACACTTACTACTGAAGAACTACAGTCTATCGATGAAATAGTGAATAGAATTAAAGTCGTTGGTGAACGGTACGTTCCGACGGTCAAATGGATGTGTTGAATATTGACCCGTTCGCGATAGATATGAGACAGGGTTCTCGAATGTGAATGCATTTTAATGGCCAATACAAGAGCGATTGATCGGTTATATAACATTGAATATGGCATATAATCATGACCTCTCTACTTCACACCGTACTTACCCTTTCAAGTAAATTCGCAGCATCCGCACCTTACTGCTTTAGATCAGTCCTGAACTTCGGGCCCATCCCCTACGTCAGCAATTATGGTTGGCCGTCAGCTTCGAATTGCATACTGTGAGATGATATAGTCAGGGTGCGAGCGGAACGCCGCCACAGGGGTGAGACAGCCCTCATATCTTCAATAAAACTACAAATATTCGGACGACCTATATATAAACGATACGTGATTGGTTTCCGGTCTAGACAAACGCCACCTGTCATCCGCTAGGAGGGAGTTGTCCCAAAGGCACGTATCCCATAGATGTTGACGTAAAATCGTCTTTTAGCAAAGCCTTGATACAAAGCTAACTACTAACAGGTGATACGCTGGCCATTTCTGCACACCTGCCACCCTCCAAGTGGCGTTAGAAGGCCCCCTCACCCCGAAAGAGGAAACCCAGTGCCTTTCATAGCAGAAAAATCTCGTTTGTAGTACAGAGAATCTCCGAACCATGTCTTCGGAAGTTATTTATCGTCAACTGGGTAGTAATGGCCCCAAAGGTATGCGTCTTTCTTTCAAGGTGGCAATATGTCACAAACTCACTACTATAAACAGTGTCCGCATTGGGATTCGGAGCAATGGAAAGTGCTTAATGGAATATAAATGTGACTTGTACTGACCTAAATCAACCAGGGGCTCAGCGCCTTCTATGGAAATCAAGTTAACGACGCGGAAAACCACGAAGTCATCAAAGTTGCAGTAGAAGAAGGCTGTACTTTTGTCGACACTTCCAACGTAAGGGGATTCTTGTGTTGATTCTAAGGTCGAGGGACTAACGCTTCCCAAGATATATGGTCCACGAATGGTTTGTGAACTGGTGTATCTTTGTAAACACACTTATGCATCTTGCAGGGAGAAAACGAAAGATTTATCGGACAACTTCTAAAAGATCCGTCATTTCGCTCAAAAGTGTTCATCTGTACCAAGTTTGGGATCTATTTCTCGAGTACCGGTGTGGGCCTTTCCGGCAAGCCAGAGGACGTTAGAAGATGGTGCGAACAATCTTTGGCCAACCTTCAGGTGGATTGCATCGATTTATACTACCAGCACCGTGTACGTCAAAGTGTCTCGCCTTCACTTAACCACAGCTAAATGAGGGTGAGGTTGACCGCAGTATTCCCATCGAGGAAACATGGACAGAGTTAAAGAAGTTAAAGGAGGAAGGAAAAGTCAAGTACCTCGGGATCTCAGAAGCCACAGAAGAGGAAATCCGTAAAGCACATGCCATCACCCCCATCAGCGCTCTGCAAATCGAAGTAAGCAGGTTTGTGACTCGATGTCCGCGAGAACACTTATTATGGTGTTCCAGTTTTCTCCGTGGACGCCTGATATCAAAGAGAATGGTATCCTCAAAGTCTGTCGCGAGCTAGGTATCGCCATCGTGGCCTATAGCCCTCTCGGCCGAGGCGGGTATCTCTATTTTTATGCTAATTCGATACTGAAGCGTATGAATTTTGCAGGTTTCCTCACTGGCGTGTATAAGTCGCCTGCAGACCTCGAGATGGGTGACTACAGACGATCCAATCCACGCTTCCGGGGAGAAGCTTTTAGCGAAAATTTGAAACTTGTGGATGCGCTCAAAGAAATCGCCGACAGAAAGAGTGTCACACCAGCGCAGTTAACTTTGGCTTGGGTCTTAGCTCAAGGGGACGACTTTATCGCCATCCCTGGAACGAAGAAACTCGGGCAGTAAGTCATGCCGATACAAGGTGCTTATTGATTATGTATACTGACCGAAACAGCTTGAAAGATAATATTGGCTCTCGTGGAGTAACCCTTACTGCCGAGGAACTGCAGTCTATTGACGAAATTGTGAATAGAATCAAGGTCGTCGGCGAACGGTGCGTCTCAATGTTCGACTTCAGGTGCCAAATATTGAGTCGCTCTTGATAGAGATGTGGCAGGACTCTTGGCTATGAACGCATTCTAGGATCCAACCAAGAACGATTGACCGGTTATGATATGATATGGACCTGGGGTGCGACCGGAACGAGACCACAGGTGTTCATATCTCGCTCAAGACAAAAAGCTTTGCATAGGTATAAATTAAGCTCAATTTGACCTCAATTTTCCAAAAGGTCCCAATAAGCTCAACTCTCGCTCCAAAAGCTCAAATTGAGCTCACGCCTAACCTTTTCCCAACCTTTCCCTAAAGTTTGAGCTCAAATTGGGCTCAAATTGCCCGAAGCTCCTGCTGACCTTTATACTCGCCTTGAGCTCATCAAAAGGTCAAACTGAGCTCACCTCAAGGTTGTGATCAAGGCCTTTTTGATCCGCTGGCTTAAACCTCAGCGCGCCTGACCTCAAATTTCAGTTGGCCGCGTACTTCTGATGCCGACCGCTCGATGAACGATGGTCATATTTCTTGATAATAAAAGGATCAAGCTGACAAGACCGCTCACCAACCAACGACGGACTCCCGGTTGATGTCTTTATATCTGCCGTGCCGTGACGAGTGCTTTCGCCTTTCAATCGTATTCACCATCTCCGGCCGGCTGCCACCTGCCACCCTCTAGTAGCGTCGGAAGTCCGTCACATTCCCCCGAAGAGCCAATGACGTCCTAGTAGGGCATCCGGTGCCAAGGTTTATGGTCTACGTATAAAAGTCCTTTCTCGTTGGACAGTGCTACTCATCACAACAAACATCTCTTTTAATTTTGTAATGCAAGTCACAACATCATCATGTCTTCAGAAGTCGCTTATCGTCAACTGGGAAAAAACGGTCCCAAAGGCACGTAGATACCTTCCAAAGTAGCGATATGCAGAGAACTTACTACTGTTTACAGTCGCCGCATTAGGATTCGGAGCAATGGTAAGTGCTCAATAAAGTATATTAAACACGGCATCTACTGACCTAACTCAACAGGGCCTTAGCGCTTTCTATGGAAATCAAGTTAGCGACGCGGAAAACCACGAAGTTATCAAAGCTGCAGTGGAGGAAGGCTGCACATTTATCGATACCTCCAACGTACGTGATTTCTACATGTTAATTCTAGACTTAATGAACTAAAAATTCCCCAGTTATACGGCCCGCCGATGGTTTGTGATCCGCCACCCATTACTTTTTGTAAACAGGCTTACACGCATTATAGGGGAAAAATGAACGACTCATCGGGGAACTTCTGAAGGACCCAGAATTCCGCTCAAAGGTGTTCATCTGCACCAAGTTTGGGCTATACTTCACAGAAACCGGCGTGGGGCTTTCCGGCAAGCCAGAGGACGTTAGAAGATGGTGCGAGGAATCTCTGGCCAATCTTCAAGTAGATTACATCGATTTGTACTACCAGCACCGTGTAAGTCGAAGGTCTTTCGCCTCCAAGTAACTACTGCTTAATGGACTCTCTAGGTTGATCGCAGGGTTCCTATTGAGGAAACATGGAGAGAATCAAAGAAATTGAAGGAAGAAGGAAAAGTCAAGTATCTCGGGATCTCGGAAGCCACAGAAGAAGAGATCCGTAGAGCACATGCCATCACCCCCATCAGTGCTCTGCAAATAGAAGTGAGTATTTATGTGGCGTGATATGCACAGAGTGACTCATGGGTGCTCTAGTTTTCTCCATGGACTCCCGATATCAAGGAGAATGGTATCCTCGAAGTTTGTCGCGAACTAGGTATCTCCATCGTGACTTATAGCCCACTCGGCCGAGGTAAGGATTACTACCTTTATGTTGATGCGACGCTAAACTGTACCCCGTTTGCAGGTTTCCTCACTGGCGCATACAAATCACCCGAAGATTTCGAGGAGGATGATTATAGACGATCCACTCCACGCTTTCAGGGCGAGGCGTTCAAAGAGAACCTGAAACTTGTAGACGCGCTCAAGGAAATTGCCGACAAGAAAGGTGTCACACCAGCGCAGTTAACTTTGGCTTGGGTTCTGGCTCAAGGAGAAGACTTTATCGCCATCCCGGGAACGAAGAAGATCAAGTAGTGAGTCATACAAAGCACTCTTTTATTACACATGCTGACTAGAACAGCCTGAAGGAGAATATTGGCTCTCGTGGAGTAACCCTTACTAGCGAGGAACTACAGTCTATCGACGAAATCGTAAATAGAATCAAGGTGGTCGGCGGACGGTATGTCTCAATGGTTCACTGCAAGTGCCACATACTGACTGGCTCTTGATAGATATGACGCAGGATTCTCTGGTATGGGTGCATTCTAATGGCCAACCCAAGAGATGTTGTCCAAATAAATAGCATTTTAATCATAATCACCACTTTCTTCTATTTCAGTTTGACTTGAAATGCATCGAGCAAGTCTCGTGGTTAGACATTTTACGGCCTTGGAGCGTAGTTGTGCTTCAATAAAGGCAAGATGTCACATTGTTTTGGTTTTACTACACGCGCACTGATAATACAAGTATAAGGGCCCTAATGTGGCCTAGTAGTTGTCGTTGTTGTTGCTGCCGTAGTTGCCGCCGCCAGTCTGTAAGTACAGCATTAGAAGATCGTCAATCACCTGTTGGTCCTGGACTTACACGGCGCTCTTTACCCTCGTGTTTGAGGTCCGAATCCCTAGTAACTGCTCCAGCGACTTGTTGGGCCGCGCCTAAGTCAAGAGTGTTAGGTTATGTTCAGAAAGGAGCCGAGCTGGCAGCATACCTTTGATCTTGTCACCTAGACCTGGCTTATTACCAGAGCCATAGGAATCGTTATCCCTATCGCCCGAGCCGTATCCACCAGAGCCAGTGTTGGAAGACCCGTATCCACCAGATCCCGTGTTGGAGGAACCATAGGTGTCTCCTCCGGTGGTCTTTGAGCCATACGAATCGTCACCGGTGCGGGTGTTCGATGACCCGTAGGTGTTATCGTTGTCATCGCGGTTGGACGAACCATAACCTCCAGAGCCTGTGTTGGATGAGCCATAGGTGTTGCCACCGGTGGTCTTCGAGCCATACGATTCATCGCCGGTGCGGGTGTTGGACGATCCGTAGGTGTTGTCGTTGTCGTCGCGATTGGAAGATCCATATCCACCGCTTCCGGTGTTTCCAGTCTTGCCACCGGAGCCGTAGGTATTGTCGTTGTCATCACGGTTGGACGATCCATAGCCTCCAGACCCTGTGTTAGAGGACCCATAGGTATCTCCTCCGGTGGTCTTCGAGCCATACGAATCGTCACCGGTGCGGGTGTTTGATGACCCGTAGGTGTTATCGTTGTCATCGCGGTTGGATGAGCCATATGTGTTGCCACTCCCGGTAGTTGGCTTTCCACCACCGGAACCAACACCATATGCGCCTGCGGTGGTTTTACCACCAGAGCCGTAGGTATTGTCATCGTCATCGCGATTGGAAGAGCCATATCCGGTAGATCCCGTATTTCCAGTCCTTCCGCCAGAACCGTACGAGTCGCTTCCAGTGTTCTTCGAGCCGTAGGTGTTGTCGTTATCGTCACGATCACCGGATCCGTATCCAGTATTTCCAGTCTTGGTGCCGCCGGAGCCGTAGGTGTTGCCCGTCGACGTCTTGTTGGAGTCACCGTACCCTCCAGTGCCAGTACGGTTTCCTCCTGAGCCGTAGGAGTTGTCGTCGTCACGATTGGCTACATCAAGATGTTAGAACAACAATCCAGAAAGCACTTGGGTAAGGTTTCACGAACAAGAGCCGTAAGTGCCCTGGTCTATAACAAGCGGGGTCAATCGAAGGTGGCAATCGATAACAGACAACTAGGACGCACTGGAGGAGTTGTTGTTATATCCAGACATGATTTTTTGATTCAGATTATTCGAGTCTGTGGGTTTGCTTCGAGTAGGAGAGGAGCAAGAATGGGGAAACGACGACCAACGTTTGAGCACCCACCTTTTATAGCCTAGAACTAGCCCCATCTATTTTCAGTAAAGGCAAAGCAATGACGAATTCTATGAGATGGTATTCAGTATGACGAGCTCGCGAGCTCCTGGCGTGACCGCACGTCATGCGCCTTCGACATTAGGGGGTATCATTAACAGCTGACCGGTTCTGTTCTTACGCCGAGAGGGGTTCTCTTTCACATCACACGTGAGGGTTTAAAAATGACAAGAATTATCAATTTGTTCTATCGTAGACCAAGAAAGATTGTGTCAAACCAAAGAGGCTACAAAATGCGCTTGCACAACAGAGTAAGAGGTGGGGGTCTCAGTCTGTAACGAGGAGCGTCCCACCGATACTAGGCCCATACCATTATGCTGGAAATAAAGAGAGAGAAGAGAAAGCCGCCACTTCATACAGAACGATTACGCGCGCAACTGTCGAGATCCCGGTGAAGAGTAAGAGGATACCCTCTGTGGCTTGGGCGTAAATAGCGCAGGGCACGTGGATGCGATCACAAACGTGTACAATCCCCTGTCGAGTTTGATTGAAATCAAAATAACAGGAAGATCCAAACTGGCCGGGGAACCAATCAGACAAAGTCCCATCATTATGACGCAAAATCAGAGGGGTTCCTCCCACCTCGCCTCTTCGTCGGCCGATCTTGGCGAGGTAATCGATTTTGAAACCGGAAGCGATGGTTTGGAGATTGGTCCGTTCCGAGAGCGTGATCGGTTCTGCCTGCTTGTGCAAGCGCGGACTGTGCAGTGGCGAAAGCGAACGCCTGAGAGTGTTGACACCAAAGGAAAAGGAGAAAATGTCGAAATAGATATGACGAGATGGTGTACAATGACCGACTGAGGTTTTTTCGCAGTAGGGAGGGAGGACTGAATAGACCAATAGAAAAATGTGGAAGGGTTGGAATATTATATGGGAATATGCTGAGGGAGGACGGATGAATTGGGAAGAAGGGGGGCGTCATAAGCGTTTGAGGTGATTAGGGTTCGCCTCGGGCTTGACGTGCCAGCTTCTCCTTGGCGGCAGCTGCTGCCTTTTCGTTGGCCTGATGCGAGATTGTCATGTACGCGCCCCCAATCTCAGTGTCCCCCTCGAGACCTGGAGGAGAAGCAGGTCCGTAGCCTCCAGGTGTGATGATGTTGTCATTCTCGCTGGCCTCGTAGTCTTCGACCCAGTTGCGGAGAGCCAGGAAACGCTTTGTCTTGATGAACTGCGGGAATTGATCAGCTTTAATCGAAGAAAAAGCGCAAAAACGACATACTTTTGGTACAGAATCGGTGGCCATGAGACGGAATACATGCAGTTGAATCTTCTCATACAATCGAATCATATGTTGCAGTTGTGTGGCATTGAGAGAATACACTTGCTCAGGATCGACACGTCCTTGGAACGCCTTGCCCGTCGACTCGGTCATGACTTCGCCCAGATACGCAACGAGATCGTTTCGGAGCCCGTGATCAATGTTGAGTTCGCAGGGTGAACTAGGGGCCAGGTAGGTATTGTAGATTACGAAGGCCATGTGGATCAAACTTTCGTGGTGCTTCTCCATAGCAGCGTGCTGGGGCGCATTTCGCCCAGTCCTCGAAGAAGACATGGCGGAAGAAGTGATGAGAAACTTGCGCTTGAATTCCTGGACTTCGAGCCAAAACGACAAGTTTTCTTCGCAAAAGTTGCCACGCAAAAACTCGCGGAAAAGCGATCGCAACGCGGGCTCGTCGAGAATAAACTTTAGCCGATCAGTATTGCTTTCCTTTTGCTGCACCGGCTTGTCTGTGCCGTTGGGTTCGGCCTTTAGCTTCTCTTCTGCCGACAGACGTTGCCGGATCTGCTGGTCGGTCGCATGCTCGAGCGTGCTGGGAACGTGTGCGCCCGTTCCCGGACCAAAGGCGAGTTCTGTGGCACGCGCAGCACTGTCATTGGTTTCGGACGAAACACGATCCCTGTCGGAACCGGTCCTGCTCGTGGCCGTCACCGGCGAATCACGTCCAGAAGCATTCGTAGGTCTGGACTCGGTCCAACGAGCCACTTTACGGCCTTCGTCCGTGATGCGGTAAATTGCTTTGGCCGTGCATCTAAATTCGCCCTGGGCTGCAGCGGCAGCGTTGGGTCCCGTAGCGGTACCTCGCACGGTGAAGATGACGGCGGAATCCGAGGTTTTGCGCTTGTCGCTGAGGAGGGTGATGAGCCCGAAACGAACAAAGTGGGCGGCCATCTCAGCTGCTTCGTCACGCCCTACGATGGAGGTAAAATCGCACAGCCATTCCAGGGCGTTGACGGCAAGGAAGCAATATTTGAATGTTTGCAGTGGGCCTTTGCCGATTAGCTGAGGCGCCCGCTCAATTACATCCGTCAATGGAATACCAGCAGAACGTTGATTGTACTCGATGGCCGGATCCTGATTCTCTATTTCCTCCACGTAATTTGGCGCCCTTCCAACGAATCGGCGGAACAAGGCTGTCACCACCTGTTGTGAGATGATGATTTCATCATCAGACGCTCGTCTTTCCAGATGTAAGAGCTTCATGCAAATTGGCTGGGACTGGAAAACTTTGACGAGACCGTCGGCGTTGACGCCGTTCTTTGAAATGAACCGCTCGAGGACGTGAAGGCCCTTTGGAGTGAGTTGGTATACGGCACGATCCTTGAATTGGTTTGCAGTCTTGTCGATTGCGTTCTCTATCAATCGAGCGTCCATGAAATGTTGGGACATTGCCTTTGCCATTTCGCGGGTCATACTGAAAGTGGTAGTCGTTGTCGTGGTGATGATACGTTCAGGATCTCGAGGGTCCGCTGAACGATTCGATTGTGAGAATTTGAGACATGAAAGACATTCACATGCATCGTCGCTATTGGCACATCCCAAAACGGGCGTCGTTGTGGAGAATGTCAACGAAGGCTCGGGGACAAGGACAAACGGAGAGGGTATCGAAACAAATACTCACGTGGTAAATGAATTTGGAAATGATCGAAAGTATTGTTTGTGCGTAGTAAGCTCCATCGATGTAATCAGAGTCGCAAACAGATCCAGCGTGTCCTGGCAGAGGCAAGAGTGAGCCAAAATACATCGAAAATTATGTTTAGAGTAGCTATTTCATCAAAGAACAGCGTTCATACCTTGAGGAAGGGTCTGCCACGCTTTGTGGTCTTCATCATGTGCGAGCTTGTGGCTTGGGGGTGAGTGGAGGGCATGAGGGGCGATAAGGACGGTGATAATGTTCTTGAGAGGTTAGTGAGAGCTGGCCAGGTTTTTTGTGACGGGCAGTCGTGGTCAGGAGCAAGTCGGGTATTTGTTCAGGCAGATTGCTTTTTGAGCACGTATAAAGGAAATAAATAAGCAGGTAACCAAGACGATGACTAAGCCGGCACAGACGAAGCACACGACCCAATGAGCGCTAAGCCACTTCCGACTCAATTCATTCCTAATACGCGTATAGTTTCACCCGGGTAACCGGTATTATCTAGCCTTAGTTCCAGTCCCATGTACCAACCCTTCCAATACGTGTCTTGATCTCTGCTTTGATCAGACTCGCTCTTCGTTTCTCTTCTTTCGTACTCGCAGCGGCCACCACAGCGTCGATGAGCGTGTACGGGAGGTGCGTCTGCGTAACAGCCACTATAGCACCCTTGTCGAATGGCTGGTTCGCCTATCAAGTCGGGGTTCCACGTCAGTTTAGCCTTGAATGAAAAGGAACACTATGCCCACCTTTTGAATCATGAACATTGTGTAATCGAGGGCCGACATGATCAAGTGATACCGCAGGCAGGTACGGATTAAATACTCTGGCTCCCGATCTTGGAAAAACGTCGTCAACCACGTCGGCGGTACGGCGGTTCGGTCCGCATCCATAATGCGCTCAAGGCAAATCTACGGCAGACGTCAGCTTCCCGCCCCACTCGTGCGCGTTCTTTCATTTAGCGCCAAACGTACTTTGCGATATTGCCAGCCGGTACTAGCGCTGTCATGGCGTTCCAGGGAATGTTGGAGCAACCTCCACGCCTTTTGAATGATGCCACCTTCCCATGCCGCGACAGTTTCGGAGCGCGTCCATCCTTTCGCCGACTCCGCACTTTTCGGAGGTTTCAGCTAGCTGACGACCTAACATAACAAGGACCACACTTACATCGCTTCGTTGCCTCGTGCACCAAGGTTGAGACAGTGTGTCACAAACGAGCTGAAGATGACGCTCATATCCATCTGGAACACTTTGGCGCAGAACAATGCCTCTTCAAACAGCCCAAGCTCGCAGTAGCGAATCAAAACTTCCATAGGAGACATCAATTCATCTGCTTCTGGGACGAGGCGTCAGTTGCGAGCTTCGTAACAAAGAGAGGCGTATTTACCATAATCCTCAAGACTCTGGCCCAGACCGGTATAGATGATTGTAAGGTGTCTTCTCGCCTTGCACAACTCGAACTCTCGCCTCATGTCGCTGAGTTCCACAATTTCGACGTTGCCATTATTTTGGTATTTATCATCTGCGAATTCTCCAAAATTCATGTTCCGCCACTCTTGATTTCTTTCTTCGTCTGTCTCCAGGCTGATCCACGCATCTCCCGAGTCTAGCAGGCACAGAGCGTTGATAGCCAGAGAGTATGCTTCCTCTTGCTGTTGCATCAAAACAAAACGCGTATCAAAACCGCATTTCTCCCATAGTCCAAGGCTGCGTGCTCGTTGGTACATGACAATGGCAGCTATTGCACCGAAATTCAGTTTCAAATCAAACACAATGCCGAAGACCTACCTGCTCGATAATTCCCGCGTTGTATATGCCAGCGATAGAGAATATGAGAATATAATGGCCGCTCAAGAGGATCCGCATTTCTTGCTTTAAACTCCAGGGCTGCCCGAACGTTCTTGAAATATTCGACGAAATTGAAGCTCATTAAGAGTTCGACTTTATTGCCTTCACACATGGCAGCAACGAGCTCTGGCACTGATTTCTCGCGTCTATCGAGGCGTAAGCAGGAGGTCATGTCGGTGCAAAAGGACTCACAATGCCGCATCGTTCATCAACCCGATGCTGATGTACGCCTGTTCATAATCCTCCGTAGCCAGTTGACCACGGAAAACGTTGTACCAGAGATCCCGAGTCGAGACGTCATCCCCAGCGCTCTCGATGGCTAGTTTATAGAACGGAACCGCATAGTGATATTGGTGCTCGCTTTCAAAGAGCTCGGCAACGTGCTGGTAATAGTCCGGAAGGGAATCGAGCCTAGACATCTCCTTGGGTAAGACAGCCTCGAGCCCTCTTTCCTCCATTTTGTTGCGGAAGGATAAGTACCCTGTTATAATATCAGTCTCGAGTAAACGTGTATCAACATGATCACTCACCAAAGCTTCGTGCACTTCTCTCAAAGAGATCTGCAGCTTCGTCATAGTCCCTTCGCTGGATCCTCAGTCTTGCAGCTACGTAGCAGCAAGCATTGCCCTTTGGCAGCCAATCAATAACATCCGCAGCAGCATTATAGCTCTTTCGTCTCCTTAGCCCCTCTGCAAATTGCACTTCGGCCACACTGGCAATGGACAATGTATCGTTTTGAATAATCCCATTTGAGAACAAAAACGCGTCCGACGCGTACGGGAGTTTGAACACCCGCTTCAATGGAGGCAACAACTGTTGAAGCAGTGGAACAGAGCCATGGCCACGCGTGGTGGGTGGCAGCGCCGGTGGACCTGCACCGGCAGAGGTAGCGAAATGCACGTGCGGTCGGTCGAAACGCATGCCGGCCATACGGCCCGCCATAGATTCCACCGTCCCAGCACGCACCCTATTTGACGTGAGAGCCAATCTGGGTCCACCTCCATCATCAACGTCCATGGCCATGCTCGAATTAGGGTCTTCGCCACCATTGCTACTTTCTCGTTCGCCCTCTTGAACGCGACTGGCCATTTGACGTAAGATGCTGTTACTTCTTAAACCGGCAAAGAGCTCGTCGAGATGTTGTGCGCTCGTTTGCTCGACCCATCCGTGGTTGTTGGATTTGAGTAGCATCAAAAGGAAGATGATGCTCGATGCGATTTCATAGCGTGCTTCCATCGTCGCAGAGAGATACGACGCCGTCAACGCTTTTGTCCATTGATTGTGATTGTCCGAAGTGGCTTCCAAGCCGTTCATGGTCTGCAGAATATTCGTGGCGGAGACGGTAGAATGAAGGAGCATCCTGCCCACTTCCTCCTCGTCATCTTCAACCTTCACCTCCTCGATCTGTTCTGCCTCGCCGGTGGAACGAATGATTCCACTAATGACATCGATGGCGTCTTGAAACTCGCTTTCATCCTCTCCAAAGGCCGCATAAATCCGGTCAAACACCCACGAAACGGTATCTTGATCCAAATCTTCCATGCTCACGCGACGAGCGAGGTCCAGCAGCAAATCCTGATACAGCATCGTGACGCTATTCCGAACAGTCGTATACAGCTCATGCGTGACGTCTGCCCAACTCGACGCAGAGAACAACGACTTGAGGGAAAGCGCGAGTCGAATCAACTGGCGCGGCGCATTACGTTTCGAACGGCGGCGCGAAATCCCCGTAAAGCGCGTTTCGTCCATCGGGAGTTCTTCTCCCTCATTTTCTAATTCGGACTCGGCCGTGACGCGTCTGTGCACAGCAAGTGGTTCGTCTTCACCCACGAGCATGCCCATTCGTTCGCGTTCAATGACCACGCATTCACCGCGGTCCCTTGCCCTCTCGTAATTGGCGCCAGGGCTAGACTGTTTGCCGCCAAGTAGGCCCAGGCCGACAGGCCATCGCCCAGCTTTTTCGATCTCCCTACACCGCGCGAGAAAGCCCTCCCAGTCTCTACGGAGTAAAGAGTAGTATTCTCTCTGTTCGCGTTGGTGCTCGCCAGCACCTGCGGATAGGGAACTTTCACCAAGCTTGGTAGTATCTCCCACGGGTTTCGCAGGTCGTGGATCGAGGTCTTTAAGACGACAGCCGACGATTGCACCGACGCGTGCACGGAGGGTGGGGTATTGTCTGGAGAGGGCGACGCGCAGCGCTACGTTGGGGTCCTTGAGGGGGTTGACGAATCCTACTCCGGCACCTGCTAAACGCTCCCTTTCTCGGTCGGCGTCACTGGTTGGTACCCAGGCGGCCTCTACATATCCGCGCAAGGCTTCGGCGATAGTGTATGAGGAAAAGCCACCGCCTGCAGCGGGGCGGAAGAGGGCGTTGAGGATGGTGGCGGTTGCATTTGGGGAGGAGAGGTCTACGGTGGAAAGGAAGTCGACGTGGTCCGCTTGCATTGTACCTGCGGCGCTCGAGCTGGATGTGGACAGGGAGGGGATGAGGTGCCATATGGGGGCGTGTGCAATGTCTTCTGAAGCGCCAGAGTCTTCTTCAGAGTCGGAAGAGGAGTCGCGCATTTGGACGTCGGAGATGCGCCGTCGTCTTGCCTCTCCGTTGGTGGAAGTCACTTCTATCCCGAGTTCGGCAAATTCGTACAGGCTTTCGCCAGATCGTTCCCACAAACAATGAACTTCGTGGTCCTGTCATTCTGTTAGCAATAAAGTAGCTTGAATCGAGTTTTACGTACTCCATTGTCTGTAGGCTTGACGACAAAGTCTCGAAGGGTACAACGTCCCGAGTGATCGCTTGCTTCCTTTTCCCCAAGCTTGACGAGTCCATGACCCACAAGCTTGTACAGGATGAAAAACCCAGCGGACATACTATCCTGATTGGGTCGTACACCTGGAGGCGTAGGCATGAAAACGAGGATACGTAGCTCATTAGACGTTGAAGTGTAGAATGTGCGGATGAGGGTTCTACGTTCTCCTGAAAGGAGTTGTGGGGGTCTGTGGGTGGCGGAAGTAGGGGTGGCTGGTGGGGGCATGGATGATCCTCGAATGACGGATTGAGCACGTGAAGGTGCAGCACCAGGTGTGGTATTTCCTGGTATGGCTGGGAGCGCGACTGAGGCGATGTTTCCGTGAGTTTTGTCCCAGATTCGCAAGGAGCGGTCGCGCGACACTGTAAATGTCAAGTTGACATTATTTCTGGATGTTGCAGGGGGTGCGGTCGTGATAGAGATGATGGCGTCTTCTTCTGGGTTGGTTGTCCTGAAGACTTTGGAGAGCAAGGAATGATGCTGGGGGTAAAACAGCTTTTCGTTCAGCGTTCCTTCACCGTCTCCTTCGACTTCCACTCTGAGTACTGCGCCTGCATTGACCGAAACGAGGAGTACATTCTCCCCTTGTAGAAGGACGGTTCCATTGCCTGTGCCGCCAATGGGTCTCGAAACCGTCGAGGGGAGCGTGAATTCCTTGAACCACGTTCTCCTCGCATTCCAGTTTTCGTCATGGAAGAATGGCTCGATGAGGGGAAAGGAGAGGCGATAGAGGGTGCCGCCCTGTAGGAGAACGTAAATGTACGCGAGTTGGCCATCTTGTACGGTTGAATGACCTCTTTGAATCATATGAGAGTGCGCGTTTGGGACGGTGATAGCTGGCATGGGCACGATTTGTTCTTTAAACTCCCAAGAAGCGGGCGCGCCATCGAGCCAGTCGAGTAATGTGAGCTCTAGTACGTATCCAGAGTGCGTGACTCGCAACAAAGAGTCTCCGAGAACGGGTAAAGAGGTGATGGACGCATGCAGGGCGTGTTCTTCCAGGCTCTGGCCCGAGGTCGAGCTATTGGATGATTTTGACTTGTTGTTTAGTTTGTTTAACAGCTTTTGAGACGCGTGAGAGGACGAGGGAGGTTGTGGTTGACCTGGCTGAAATTTGGGAGGCGGTACGGAATAAAAGGTAGGTTGAGCAAAAGCACTCGAGACGTGAGAGCATACGACTGCGTGTCTTCCAAAGTGTCCCATTGTTTTTTGGCGACGACGACGCCAAAGTCAACACGCGAATCGAGGGTCAACCTTGGACCTGGCCTTGTCATGACCGCATTGCTCCCTCTCATCACTTCCCTTCTTATTTTCTTATTTTTGTACTCGAATGCCAGCGTGAAACCTATTGTCACGCGTAGTGACCTCACATCAAAGTCGTTGCTGCGCACGACAGACGACCTCAACGCACTCCTCTCACCTTATATCTATAATGTATTTATGACTCAAAAGTACCAGCTTACAGAAGTCACCGGACGACATGTGGATACCTGTCAGGCAGCGCAGTTTTGTTCAGCAGAGAGACAAGTCCAAACCACACGAGTATCCTTTCCAGATTCTGAAACGAAATGGACGTTGTGTCATTGCATGCACGACTTTGAACCCGACCCATGGTCCTACCTTGTCTCGCACCTCTCTCGCCTCCCACTGTCCTTGAGGACCCATGTTCAAACGATCATGCTTGCTCCTCTTTCTCATTCGCCCCTTCAAGCAGATTCTTCTCATGGAATGTTTGCTACCTCTCCACCCCTCGTCACCTTTTTCGGATACCCTACAATTGGGACCTGGGTACACGAGTTTGCTCATGCGGTAGACGCGAGCCATTCGAGTTCCATGTTTAGCACGTCTGCACAGTGGACAAGGGCGCTGGAGAAGGATACGTGTGTCACCGATGCGTATGCGAAGACCAGTCGAGAAGAGGTGGGCTTTATCATATCCTTATACTTTGTACTAATTGGCTACAGGGCCTCGCTCAAGCAGCCATAGTCAAGGCTTACCTTGCAGGACGACCGTCCGGCTCGACGGTATACCGCAGCAGAAGCATAGGCGAACTAGAAAGCTCTCACAGCGTCGATTACACAGACCCATTCTTGGGTGACTACTCGTGTATGAAGCACCAGTTGATGGCTTTGGAGTGTCTCGACGCCTTTTATACCCCGTTTTCCAAGGGCGCTGGATGCCTTCAGTTGGATGAACAGGGGTCGAATGTACTCGGGATGGAAACGGACTCTCCACCACGTTATGAAACATGGTGGGAGATGTGGCTCGTAACGGCTTTAGTTGTAATATTGCTCATGCTTGCTCAATCGTAGTCATTCATGTCACATTACTACTTTGTACAACAATCTTTATTCAGACGCTATTCCTATTGTAACCTAAGAAACGCTCTACATACTACAGGGTACTAGCCTTCCTTGGCGCACGACCGTTCCTTGACGCATTTGCCTATAACTCATTCAATTCTTTACGTAAATTTATGCGAGCTGGAAATCAATAATTTAGTATATCTATATATCTATAGTCAAGAATTGGTGAGTATAAGCCGCGATCTAGGTTGCTGGCGTGCTAAATACCTTCAATTTCCATGCTTTGAACTCAGCACCAGTGTAAGGAGGAATGGTGTATTTGAATTTATGAGATTCCAACATATCATATCATGTTTCTTATGTAATGTATTGGTTTGAGTACTTGTATACACATCTACACCATCTAGCGAGGCCGGGATCGCGCGTTAGTGTCATACTTTTGAGACTCAAAATACGACAAAACGGCGAACTTGCGACATGTTTTATTTCTTATATAGGTTAAAATCTATTTCATAGTACTAATAGGGTTCATTTTGCACTGGTGAGTAAACCACTGAAATTGACTGTGTTCGCGCTGCGCGTCAAGAACAGCGTATCACAGTGGAATACAGATCAAAAACGTCTAAATAGACTCTATTAGTTCATATAATTACATCTTCTGGTGAGCCCAATCATGCATTGAGGTCAAAGTGGGTGCGCCAAGGACCGAAAGCAGCCCTTCCTGCGATGCTTGTATCACACTCAACAGGGTGCGCCATGCTATAAAACTTCGTATATATGCAAGGGTTTACTTTTTATATAACATGAGCACAACAAGTCGAGGTTTCGTGGCATATAGAGTCGGCAACAGGTAGGTGCACCAAGGAAGGCCAATACCCTGTAGTACCTGTCCCCTGAATGTACGAAATAAATATAGAATTTATAAAGTTTTGTTCGTCATCGAGACGACAAAGAAGCACTTCGTGAATGATTCTGGCGAGAGTTGATGGATCTTTCTACAGAGGCAAAGATTTGGTCAAGCGATGACCGCGTTGATGGTCGGGCCATATACTCGGCTTGTGCAGCGTGAAACGAGCCACTGTTGCTGTCTGAACCGGATCCAGTATAGCTGGCTGGGCTACCACGACTCTCCGCGTAGGATAGTTCGCCACTGCCGCTGCTACTGCCCTTTTCATCGCCTTCTTTCTGCTCATTATCCGGATTCTGTCTATCATTAATACTCTTCCGGTCTTTGTCACTGGCCCTCCTCCGCTTTGCTAGGGGCTTAGCATGTTGCTTTGCCCCTTCCCGTGAATAGGATGGCTGTTTGCTGGTGCTGGCTGTGCCTCCATCGTCTGTCTTGAGTCGTTTTTTATGACGGGATTCCAGGCTGTCCTCCAAGCTGGAGTCCCGCGGACGTTTCAAAGGTTTGGAATTACTGCTGCGGTGGGTTGGTACTCGGAGCCGCTGTTTTTTGGACCTGCCTTCATCTTTATCAAAGCTACTTTCGCTAGAAACATTATCATAGAAACTGGAATGGTCCGAAAAGCGATCACCTGTATCCATCGGTGATGAAGAGGTCCTCGCATCCTTTTCGTGGACAGTCGATGCCTGGGTCGTAGTTTTACTATTTATTCCAGCGTGTCTAAAAGACAGAGCCGAGCGCCTGCTGTCATTTGTGACCGGTGCTGCGTCAGCCCGTTCCGAAAAAAAAGCCGCAAAGGTATCCAAATCTATTCTGTCCCCAGTGTTTAGTTCTCTTGACCTCCAGCGGTCACTTAAGCCGGCGCTACCCGGAGAGTTTTCATCCATTGTTTGGCTACGGTCCGTCGAGGACCCCCTCAGTGACCTGATCGGATCTGGCGAGTCATCACGATCTGTCTGCACTTTGTTTACAGAAGATGTCGCAACCGGCGAACAAAGTTTCCGGGATAGGTCATCGTGCGTCCCAAAGGGGCGTAGGTCGAGCATTCTATCCTCCAGAACACGAGTAATTTGCCCTATAACACCGACTAGTCCCTGTCCTGTAAAACTACGAGCGACGCGAAGACGGCGAGCGGTCTCTGCTGCATCATGTTGTATAATTAACGGAGGCCCAGATCCTTCCTGGTCGTGGAAAACTTGATATGAGGGCGGCGGGTCTTTTTTATATAGTCGGTGATAGAGGACGAAGAA
Organism: Serendipita vermifera MAFF 305830; assembly: GCA_000827415.1. Classification (NCBI taxonomy): domain Eukaryota; kingdom Fungi; phylum Basidiomycota; class Agaricomycetes; order Sebacinales; family Serendipitaceae; genus Serendipita; species Serendipita vermifera. The sequence goes on along the minus strand of KN824313.1, from coordinate 133,022 downwards.
CACGTCTCGAAGCCTTGAATCGCTCGCACCCAGAATAGAAACCACGTCGGATAGGCGACGCCAGTAGTCAAACTGCGTATTTGACCAGTGGCAGAGATCTAGGACGCTTTGTGTGGTTAAAACCACGACACCGCCGGGCGCTGGTGAATACGCATGGGATTGGATCGCGGGATGGAAAAAACTCAAAAGGTAGTTTCTGAGTACTTCTTTGACGATCTCAACCTGTAAACAATATATAAGATAGGGGTTTTCACAAGGAATTGCCTCCCGATATAACGCTTAACAAACGCCATACCTTGACTAGGAACGGAATTACGCAAAGAGAGGTACCCCCATGAAACATATAATCTTCTTTTTTGGGGAAATAAAGCGGCTTTCCGCGGCTATGTCTCCGGTCGGGGCTACTTTCTGCCTCATTGCTTTGGGGCTTTGTAGAAGTTCCAGCTTCGTTTTCTTCACGCTCCGAGAGTTTCGAAGAAAATATCATCCATTTCCTGGAGTTCATCACAGACTTGAGAAAGCCAGCTACATGTGGGTCGACGCCGGCCGGGATTGCTGCTGGAGACTAGGTATACGAAACCAAGGAGCCAAATTAACCACAAGAAGAGATGGACAAGAGGCTAGCAAAACGCACATCGTCAACGCCTGCGTTCAAAGCATTCCTACTCGATGAAGATTGCGGCGCTAACGATCGCGCAAGGCTAGAAATGGGTGAGAGGTGAGAATTATCATATGAAGCGAATTTGTTGACGTCCAGGTTAGTGGAATGTAATTCAGTGTCCATGGCGAGATGAAGATAAAGGAGGCGAGACTGCTATTGATTCATTTCACAATTGTAACTATTTATAACATTCAAATGTCACAAACTAGTTGTAAAACATTCTTTATTCAGATACTATTTGTAGTGTTACCTGAGAACCGTTGAACCGAGGTGAACACACTACTTGGCCGTTGCTTAAGCGGATAAACAAAAAGTTTCGCCCTTTAGCTCAGTTGACCTCGAACGTTTTGATCAGGGTGTAATGAACCCCTGCTTCTCGTTCGCATCTATATACAATTCCTCCTCTTCTGGCGGCTCCTCGAGGATGGAACCTGGTGCATCATTAATGTGCATTGTGTAACAGGTATAACGACTTGCCCGTTATCAAGACGAAAGGGAAGCACTTCGTGGGATGTTTTGGCGAGACTTGACAGATCTTTCGATGGAGGCAAAGATTAGGTCTAGCGATGATTGCGATGATGATCGTGCCATATACATGGCTGGTGTAGGGTGAAGAGAGTCCCCCTGATGTGAGTTACTATCTGAACCGTATCCGACCAAGCTACTGGGGCTACCACGACACTCTGCATAGGATAATTCGCCACTACCGCTGCCACTACCGTCTTCCTCGTCCTCTTGCTCATTATCCGGATTCCTTCTATCATTGACACTATCACCAGAATGTCCTTCAGATTGTTGATTGGAGAAAATGTAAGGAGTGTCTTGAGAAGAATGTCCGTACGTCTCGGAAGAGACTAGCATGGAGGAATGACCCATCCAATTGTACACGGGAGAATTAGAGGTCCTTTCCAAATACAAAGGATTATGATGCTCGGTAGGAGGGCTGCCTCTGGACATATCATACGACGAAGCGTTGTAAATGATAAACTTGTCATCGAAAAGGATGTCTTGGCTCGCTTCTTTGTCACTTGATTGATTGAGGGTGGGATGTGTCCAGTAACCTTTTTGATATTTAGCGAACGATTCTTGTGCCTTTTGCTGCGCACTAAGAAAGGACGGCTACGGAATTGTCAGCAAAAACGATGTGCCACGACATCACTGACGCACGAGGCTCTGAGAAATCAACTCAGATTTGTCAGAGGTTGGGTAGAATACGGTTGACAGAGCAGTGTCCGCCAGCTTCATAGCCTCTTCCGATTGAGGCCAGTACGGGAGATAGGTGGGGAAGGCATATAGAAACAGCTTTACGGGATCTGAGATGAGAAAAAGGCCAGATCAAACGTGACAAAGAATGTCTTACCATTGCATCGTGGTGTTGCATCCAGGCCTGGAAGAGGCCATACTGCCAATACGTAAAGCCGCCGGAGAAAAGAAGCCTTTCAATATGAGTAGACGCCGCCTCAAATCTTCAAACTAGTGGGTCAGTTTGTCTTCAGTGGCATGATGAATTATTGCTTACACAGCGTGGGTGGAAGTCCCAAATCGACCGAAGATGGGATCCTCATTAGGTCGGGTGGCAGCATAGGAAAAGTATATCCGATGCAGTGATATCAACATAAAGCATTTTATTACACTGATATACGGTTCATGAGCCTGAGAAGGGTCCGAAGATAGGTCTGCGCTGGGTGCCTGGTGGATGTCGAGTTCGAATTTACGAATTTTCTGATCTATAAGTAGCGCAGTAGCATATTGAGGAGTCGACTTTGCTTGGAGAACATGCGATGATATGTCTTGAAAAAGCAGAGTGAGGCGAGGGTGTATGTCCACCCCTGGAGGGGCGCCATATATATGAATAGACCAGGGAGGATCGAAATTGACGGATTCTTTCGCGACTGCTGGGGGCTGTCCCAGGGAAAGACTCTTACAATGGGGTATGAGGAAAAGGTGGTTTTTTAGGGAAGAACAACGATACTCACGGCGAAGGTATCGTAGTACCACAGCTATGACGTCCGTAAGTGTGCCGTCACTGAGGCGTCAATGGAAGTACACACCGCCCAGAAGACACGGCGTCGACGTCGGCACTCCCCGAGGGAGAAGCCAAGGATCTCAGGGTCTCTATCTAATAAACCATCAGTTTCGGGTAGTAGGGCATAATTGGTGGGGTATTCTTACGCAGGTCGATCTGTTCGGGGGTTAAGGGAGACAGGTGAGTGATAGGGCGACGGGATATCTGTAATGAAGGATACCGCACCTCCTTACCAAGCTTGATGCCCCATCTCATGAGTTCATAGATGTTAGAGTGGTGGGTTTCCAGCAGAGGCCACGAAACGCGGTAGAAGAGCAACAGGGATTCAATTTCGTCAACTGTAGAAGGTACCTTGGGCAAGTTTTCGAAGAAAAGAGCCTTCGCGACGTTCCGAAATCCTCGGAATTCCTGGCAAGCAGGTTCCAAAGGAAGGTCGGTGGCACTACCGAGGGCTAGGATGGAGAAGAAGGAGGAAATGTTATAAGCGGAAAGTGAAATGGCGTCATCACCATAGATTGTGGAGAATAAGCCTTCGATCATAACATCTGGCCAGTCGACAATCTTGACCCTAGCATGCGGATATTAGCAAGAAGTGATGGAGAAGCAGCGATAAACCAACGAATGACTCTGAAGGGGGTGGAATCAAATTTGGCAGACACGTGGAAATAGAGGACTCACATAGGTTTTGAAGTAGTTTTCAATGAGCTGCAGCGCTCTTTTCTGGGAGGGTAATTGCAGAAGGGCAGAGACCCTAAGATCACGGAGAGGGATTAAATTCTGTCCAGAAAGACTGCTCCGGTCTTTGGTCCTTCCTCGCTTTGATAGGGGTTTGGAATGCTGCTTTACCACCTCCTGGGGTTTGGAAGGCCGTTTGCTAATGATGGATATGCTTTTACCGTCAATTGTACTGTTATTCAGAAACTCCTTTGGCGTGGGATATAATCGCCTTCTGAGATGGAGGCCGATTTCTTCGAGGGATTCGGGTGGGTTGGCCTTGGATGTTCCACCCTTCAGCTTGAGTCGCTTCTCATGGTGAACCTCCGTGAAGGACTCCAAAGTAAGGCCCCGCGAACGTTTTAAGGATTTGGGATTACCGCTGCTGTGGCCCGGAAGAGAGTCATCTCTGGTTGAAGTCGACCTGTCATTTGGCTCGATGTCCATAATGGTGGAGATTGACGAGCAAAAGGGTAAGATTGAAATTCGATATCGATGGAATTTTTCCTTGTAAAACTCTAGCGGATGTCGGGAGCGGAGGGTGCTTCTAGGTATGGCACAGCCTCAATGCGGTTCTTAACATAAAAAAGAGTATATTCTCCTATTGAAAAGATTTGGGAGCGAAGTCAAAGATACAGTGCGTATATCGAACTCTAGTGCCTCACGCGACTATGGAAGTGACCACCATAATCATTCACTCCAATGTCGAATGACCTGTGTAGCACGTACGATAAAATTGTATAAAGAAGTGATTACAGGCTGTTTCGTCACCGCGGCGGCAGAGAAGCACGCCGAGGTGAAACGCCTGGGAGAGTTAGCAGACTGTTTTCTAGATTCTAGGATTCCTGTCAGGGTATAATGCCTTGTCTTGGTTGTTCGCATCTATATCTCAAGCCCTTCTGTTTGTAATGATCCCTTAAGAAAGGTGGCGCCTGACTTGAAATGAATGTAGACGTTATAGCAAATGCACCGTTTTGCTCTTCATCGAAGTGACAAAGATGTACTTCTCGAACGACTCTGGCGAGAGCTGATGGATCTCTCGACAGAGGCAAAAATTCGGTCTAGTGATGATTGCGATGATGATCGGGCCATATATGCCGCTGGTGTGGGGCGGAAAGAATCACTGAGATGTGAGTCACTATCTGACCCGTATTTAACTAAACTATTGGTGCTACCGCGACTTTCTGCATAGGATAGTTCGCCGCTGCCGCTACCGCTCCCCTCTTCATCAGCTTCGATTTGTGTCTGTTGATTATCTGGATCTTTTATATCATTATGAGCGTTCCTGTCTTTGCGCTTGGTCCTCCTGCGCTTTGCTAAGGGCCTGGAATGCTGTTTTGCCACCTCCCGTGAACCAGAAGGCTGTTTGCTAGTACTGGCTATACTTCTATCGCTCTTCTTGAGTCTTTTCTTATGGCGGATGTCCCCGGTGTCCTCCGAAATAGGGCTCCGCGAACGTTTCAAGGGGTTGGAATCACTAGTGCCGTGGGGCAGTAGGGTAGCATGCACTGCGGAGCCCCCAGAAAAAGATGGAGCATAATCCATGTAGTAAGGATTTGTACCCGTTATAGAAGAGGATGTGTGGTGGGGACGAGGCCGGGGCTTGTTGTGTGTTCGCTCGTAGAGACCGCATTTATTGCAGACCTAGCAAACGTCAGGATATAGAGACACGTGGAAAATTTGAGCGTACAATTTTTCCTGGGTTGAGAGTGGAGCGGCGCCAACTTAGGGGCTCTGTGTTTTCACAGTTGAAACACTTTCTACGGAGGTACTGGGTCTCCTTTGAGGCAGCGTCGTCAGTATAAGTGATGGGAATGGAGCTTATAGCAAGATTGAAAAGGGTCGAGGTAGGGATAGAGACGCTAGGGACAGAAGAGGAGAGGTAAGGTCTGTAAAGAGGGTGCGTTTGAGGCAACACCTGCTGCGTGGGGACAATCATAGGGGACCTGAAAAGCAGGCGACGGTCGTCCGAGTCTACCTGATCTTCGTACCCAGGCTCGTATCTGTGCTGAGCGGCGTGGTGGCGCGCTTCGGGGATAAGCTGCTGCTGGTCGTTTTGGGCATATTTGGTGGCAAATTCGGACATAGAAGGATTGCGGTGTACAAAGGGAAGGGAAGCCCTGCGATACAGAGGATCGCTCGAAGGTGACTTGGGCAGCGTAGGAGGCGTACGGTAGAGGGAAGGAACGGCAGTAGCAGAAGAGGAACCAACGGAAGACTCTGGATGGCCAGTAGAAGACACCGGGTGATCAGCGCTCATACGGCAAAAGGCGGGATATGGGGTGGAAGGAGTTAATTTATAGCCGAAGCGTCAAGTCCATTTTGTGGGTTTTGTACATTTCCTCTGTCCGCTCCTTATTTTTGTGTATCCTATCTATGAAAACGAGAAAATAATTCGATATCAATGTAGTTAGGTGTTGATTACCCCGTATGCTTGGAAAAAAAAAGGTGGGCGGAAGCAACTGGCGCGGTTGATCGCCTGGAGCGTCTCGCCTTCCACCTCCCATCGTTCAAAGGCGTGGGATGCCTTCAATTAGACGAGCAGGGTTTAAATGTGCTCAGAATGGGACTCTCTCCCAGGTTATGGAACATGAGAGGTGATAAATAACGCACAACTTTATTAACATTATACTTGTTCAAATGCAGCCAATTACATCATCAAAGTGTCACACCAATGGCTTGTAAAACAATGTTTATTCGGATACAGCTTATCCTGTCGCCCAAAAACGTTCAACTCAACTATCCCAGAAGGCTTGCCCACTTGTGTCTTGGGCTTGGCGCCTCTACTAGGTTGTAAGAATTCGTTTGCATGCTCGTACCTATATATGAGACGGGTCCTGTTTCCCAATATGGATGGACCTAGCATTGAAAATGAAAGTTGAATTTAGCAAAGGTAAAGCTTCGTTCGTCATCGAGACGACAGAGAAGCATTCCGCGAATGGTTCTGGCGAGAGTTGAAAGATCTTTCTATAGAGGCGAAGATTTGTTCTAGCGATGATTGTGTTGATGGTCGGGCCATGTACTCGGCTCGTGTGACGTGAAACGAGCCACTGTTGCTATCTGAACCGGATCCAGCAAAGCTGCTGGGGCTACCACGACTCTCCGCGTAGGATAGTTCGCCACTGCCGCTGCTACTGCCTTTTTTGCGCTTGCCCCTTCCCCGCTTTGCTAAGGGCTTGGAATGTTGCTTTGGCACCCTGCGTGGATTGGACGGCTGTTTGCTAGTGCTGGGCGTGCTTCCATCGTTCTTCTTGAGTCGCTTCTCATGCTGAATGTCCCCGAAGTACTCTAAACTGGGGCTTCGCGAACGCTTCAGGGGATTGGAATCATCACTGTTGTAGGTCGGTAGAGTAGCATGTACTGTGGAGTTCCTAGAAGGTATACCAGATTAAAATGCATTGTATGCACAGAGTGATGCATAGGATACCTGTCATGATCGACTCCACGACTTCTCACCATCCTATTCACGTGGAGGTGACTCATACTTTCTTGAGATGGAGACGATGCCATCGAGGATATCGAGGTCGAAGGTGACGATGGATTGGTGTTATCCTTAGAGATCGTGGTAAGCCATAAAATCGACTATGGGAGGGTGATATACCTTCAGCTCAAAGTCGCTTGGAACGAAGGGGGGCCTCTTGATCTTGCGAGAAACATTACGCCTCTGATGGTGCGATACTGCCGCGTCTCTTAGGACATGCGTAGCCGCTTTTTTTTGTTCAGACTTGAGTTTCTTAATAACTTCATCGTTCGCCTGCTTCAAGATCGGCAAATTCTTAAAGCTGAAGGTGCCAAAGTCATCTTCAACTGGTGGTATAATGGTATCTTGTAAAGGCCTTCGTGCTCCGGAAGTAGCATGTGGCTCGCTAGGTGAGCTAATATTGCTTCCGGCTTGCAAACGAGGTATCCAAACACCCACCGCTTCTTCGTCTTGGACCGCCTTGAAACCTTCTGAGGTTAATGTTTGGGGAAATAGTTGACGTAGAATCGTCAATAGGTCGTCCTTGTGCACGGGTGTGGCGATCCAAGCAGCGAACAAATCACTTGCCATGCCGCTATCCTGACCTACGTTTGCACTCACGGCAACGATAGGGGTACTCTTATTCAGGTTATCAGTACTCTTGATATATCTCGCGGCGGATTCGCCATCCATCACTGGCATGCGGTAGTTCATGAGAATGAGATCAAATTCTTCAGGGTTAATTAAGCGTTGTGCCGAGGTGGACGAGATTCACAAGACTCACTGGTATCCCCGTGCGCCATGCCGATGGCTTCAGCACCGTTAGCCACCATAATGCAACGACACCCAAGTCGCACGAGGAGGGTTTCCAGAATCTTTGCAGAAATAGGATTATCTCCGGCGATCAGGCAGACTACCTCCTTTTGCCCAGCGAACGGATCTAGACTCGTGCCTCCAAAGTAGTCGGCTGACTTTGAGTCTGTCACTCGAGGTAAGAATCGTGGTTCTTGTTGCATAACAGTGTCCCATTTAATTGTGGCAAATAGGGGGTGGTCTTTGACCTCCTTTGCACCATTGATGCCAAGGCGCTTCGAGGGCTCGTAGACAAGTAGACACTCTATAAAGTCACGAGCTTCGCGTGAAACTTCGATCTCCTCATGCCAATTGATTCGTATTGAGAGAATGTTCTTAAATACCTCGTCTTGGGTTTCTGCATAGAATGGAGGAATGCCATGCAGAAATTCGTATGTTATAACACCTATTGCCCACTTGAAGAGGTTAATCGTATGCTGGGATTTGTTAGACGGCACATACCCAGTCCGCTCCTCTGTCGTCTTCTGACAAGCCCAGAATCAATTCAGGGGCGAGGTAATCCGGAGTGCCCATAACCTCTTGCTCTTCATCTAGCAGCTTCCTTGGCAGGCTTCGAGGCTCGCGGGTTTGACGAGCCAGTAAACCAACGCGGCTCAGCCCGAAGTCGGTAAGCCTGAGGTGACCATTCTGGTCAATTAGAATATTCTCAGGTCTCATATCACTGGAAAGATAAGTCAGCAAATGATATTTGATTGCTATAGCTTACCCACCGATGCGCAATGCCTTTCTCATGCAAGAATTCTAATCCCAAAAGAATTTCGGCAACATATCTCAGAACCCATTCTTCTGGGAGG
>KN824313.1:100128-124394 GCA_000827415.1 Serendipita vermifera MAFF 305830 | reverse complement strand
CATGCGGTAGACGCGAGCCATTCGAGTTCCATGTTTAGCACCTCAACTCAGTGGACATTGGCGTTGGAGAGGGATACGTGTGTCACAGATGCGTATGCAAAGACCAGTCGGGAAGAGGTGACCTATGTCTTCTTGATAACTGTATAACCGAGACTAATTGACTACAGGGCCTCGCACAAGCAGCCATTGTCAAGTCGTACCTTGCTGGACGACCGTCCGACTCGACGGTATACCGCAGCAAAAGCATAGGCGAACTAGAAAGCTCCCAAAGTGCCGACTATACAGACCCATTCTTGGGTGACTACTCGTGCATGAAGCACCAGTTGATGGCTTTGGAATGCCTCGACGCCTTTTACACCCCGTCTTCCGAGGGCGCTGGATGCCTTCAGTTGGATGAACAGGGGTCGAATGTACTCAGGATGGAAACGGACTCTCCACCACAGTATGAAACGTGGTGGGAAATGTGGCTTGTAACAGCTTTAGTTGTAATATTGCTCATGCTTGCTCAATCGTAGTCATTCATGTCACACTACTACTTTGTACAACAATCTTTATTCGGACCTATTCGTATTGTAACCTAAGAAACACTGTACATACTAGTACCTGACCTAGATTGATGGTTCATTCGCACCTATATGAAACCCTTCCCTTGTGACGATTGTCAAGAAGAGTGACTGGCACGAAATAGATATAGAATTTATAATGAGTGTAAAGGTCTGCTCGTCATCGAGACGAGAAAGAAGCATTTCGAGAATGACTTTGGCGAGAGTTGATGGATCTTTCTACAGAGACAAAGATTTGTTCTAGCGATGATTGTGTTGATGGTCGGGCCATGTACTCAGCTTGTGTAGGGTAAAAAGACCCACTGTTGCTATCTGAACCGGATCCATTGTAGCTGGCAGGGCTACCACGACGGCTCGCCGCGAAGGATAGTTCGCCACTGCCGCTGCTACTGCCCTTTTCCTCGCCTGATTTTTGTCCATTATCCGAGTTATGTTTATATTGAGTAATGTCCCAGTCGTTGCGCTTGGTCCTCCTCCTCCGCTTTGCTAAGGGCTTGGAATGTTGCCTCACCACCTCTGAGCCGGACAGTTGCTTGCTACTGCCAGGGATGCTTTCTTCATTTGCATTGAGTTGCCTTACGTAGTGAGTTCCCGTCAAGTGCCCTAAACTGAGGCTCCGCGAGCGTTTCAAGGATTTAGAATCGCCGCTACCATGGCTTTGTGCTTGGAGAAGCTGCCCTTGCGATTTAGCTCCATAATTGTCAAGGGAATCCGAGCTTCCTTTGCTAGAAATATCCTTATAATAACGGAAATGGCTTCGAAAGCGAGCATCTGTACCCACTGGCGATGAAGAAGCCCCCGTATGCCTGTCGTGAGTAATCGACGCCGGGGATATAGCTATGTTATTTCTTTCCGCGTCTCCAAAAGACTGAGAAGAGTCAGTGTTGTAACTTGTGGTTGGCCTCGCGTCAGGCCGGTCCGAATGGGTATGACCTGCACCCATTGTTCGCCCACGATATAACGGCGAACCTCGAATATTGAGTTTAGGTAAGTCACCTCGCTTCCAACTCTGCGATTTACTTGATTCGCTGCTATCCGTTGGGTTCTCCAACTGTGTTTGCTTCTCGGTTACAGAAGATTTTATAATCTGCCACTGAACATTCCAAGCTATGTCACCATGTGTCCCAAAGGGTTGAAGGGTCAAATTTCGACCTATCCACAGTTGACTCTTTACTGTGTGTGCTATCACATTGTCCAGTCGTTTCCCTGTAAAACCACGAGCGACACGAAGTCGGCGATCAGCCTCCACTGAGTCGTGGTTCATAAATGCAGGAATCTCAGATCCTGGCCAGCCTTGGAACACCTGATGTGAGGGCGGCGGGTCCTTTTTATATAGCCGGTGATAGAGGACGAAAAACAGATCTCGAAGGCTTGTATCATTCGCAGCCAGGATAGAAACCGCGTCGGATCGACGGGACCAGGACTCAACCTGCAAATTCGACCAGTGGCAGAGATTCAGGATGCTTTGGGGTGTTACAAACACAACGCCACTCGGTGCTGATGAATACGAATGTGATTGGACCCAAGAGTGACTCAAATCACTGAATGACCTCGTAGCATACTTTCTGAGTACATCTTTGACGATTTCAACCTGTAAAAAAAGTAAGATAGATGCTTCCATAAGGAATTGGCTCATGGTTGGACCCTTAATAGGCCGCATTACCTTGACAAGAAACGCGATTACGCAAAGGGATGTACTTCCATGACGCATGTAATCTTCTTTTTTGGGAAACGTGGCAGAGGAAGGCATTCCGCGTACTGGTTTTTGGGTGGCACTACCTTGTGCCTTGTCGCTTCGGATCCCTGTAAAGATTCCAGCAGATTCCTTTTCTTCACTCTCAGAAATTTTTGAAGAAAACATTGTCCATATCCTAGGGCCCATCGCGGACTTGAGAAAGCCGGCTACATGAGGGTCCACTGTCGCTGGAGACTAACATAGGACGAAACCGAGAAGCCCTATTAACCACAAGAAGGGAAAGAAAAGAGGCAAGCAGAACGCACATCGTCAACTTCGGTGCCTAAATCATTCCTGCCTGATGAAAGCTGTGGCGCTGATGATTGTACAGTGCCAGAATAAGGTGAGAGGTGGAAATTATCATTGGAGGCTAATTCGGTGGTGTCCATGTCATTGGATAATAATTCCATGGCGAGATTGAGTACAAAGGAGAACGAGACTGGCTACTCCCACCGATTGCGTTTTGCCATCACGCCGGATTTCATGTCAATGATGTAACAAAAGCAATTGAATATATCTTGACGACCCCCAATTCACATGAAATAACCCATATTTCAATTGATGAAATACAGTTATTTTTTGTATTCATGAACCGGTAAATCCACTACGACCTGTAGATGGCTACCAGTCGGCTGAAGAATGGCACTCATCGAGTTTAATCGTTTCTAAAAGGGTATTAGTCATATTTTGAGATGCCAACTCCTGATCCTGTTAGACTTTGCCAAAGAGTCTCGGGCTGGCTCCCTTCCTCTCGCCTTCCACCTCCCATCGTTCAAAGGCGCGGGATACAATTAGACGAGCAGGGTTTGAATGTGCTCAGAATGGGACTCTCTCCCAGGTTATGGAACATGAGAGGTGATAAATAACGCACAACTTTATTAACATTATTCTTGTTCAAATGCAGTCAATTACATCATCAAAGTGTCACACCAATGGCTTGTAAAACAATCTTTATTCGGATGCAACTTATCCCAAAAACGTTCAACTCAACTATCCCAGCAGGCTTGCCCACTTGTGTCTTGGGCTTGGCGCCGCTACTAGGTTGTAATAATTCGTTTGCATGCTCGTACCTATATATGAGACTGATCCTGTTTCCCCGATATGGATAGACCCAGCATTGAAAATGAAAGTTGAGTTTAGTACAAGGGTGAAGCTTCGTTCGTCATCGAGACGACAGAGAAGCATTCCGCGAATGGTTCTGGCGAGAGTTGAAAGATCTTTCTACAGAGGCGAAGATTTGTTCTAGCGATGATTGCGTTGATGGTCGGGCCATGTACTCGGCTCGTGTGGCGTGAAACGAGCCACTGTTGCTATCTGAACCGGATCCAGCAAAGCTGCTGGGGCTACCACGACTTTCCGCGTAAGATAGCTCGCCACTGCCGCTGCTACTGCCTTTTTTGCGCTTGCCCCTTCCCCGCTTTGCTAAGGGCTTGGAATGTTGCTTTGGCACCTTCCGTGGATTGGAATGTTGTTTGCTAGTGCTGGGTGTGCTTCCATCGTTCGTCTTGAGTCGCTTCTCACGCTGAATGTCCCCGAAATATTCTAAACTGGGGCTCCGCGAACGCTTCAAGGGGTTGGAATAGTCACTGTTGTAGGTCGGTAGAGTAGCATGTACTGCGAAGTTCCTAGAAGGTATACCAGATTAAAATGCATTGTATGCACAGAGTGATGCACAGGATACCTGTCGTGATCAACTCCACGACTTCTCACCATCTTACCCACGTGGAGGTGACTCATACTTTCTTGAGATGGAGACGATGCCATCGAGGATATCGAGGCCGAAGGTGACGATGGATTGGTGTTATCCTTAGAGATTGCGATAAGCCATAAAATCGACTATGGGAGGGTAACATACCTTCAACTCAAAGTCGCTTGGAACGACGGGAGACCTCTTGATCTTTCGAGAAATATTATGCCTCTGATGGTGCGATACTGCCGTGTCTCTTAGGACATGCGTAGCCGGTTTTGTTTGTTCAGACTTGAGTTTCCTAATAACTTCATCGTTCGCCTGCTTCAAGATCGGCAAATTCTTAAAGCTGAACGTGCCAAAGTCATCTTCAGCTGGTGATACAATGGCATCTCGTAAAGGTTTTCGTGCTCCAGAAGCAGCATGTGGCTTGCTAGGTGAACCAAGACTGCTCCCGGCTTGCAAACGGATTCCCCCAATAGCTACCGATTCTTTGTGTTGAGTCGCCTTGGAACCCTCTGAGGTTAATACCTGGGGAAATAGTTGATGTAGGATCGCCAATAGGTCGGTTGTATACACGGGTTTGGCGATGTACGCAGCAAACAGATTGCTTGTCACGCTGCTATCCTCGCCTACGTATGCACTCACGGCAACGATAGGGGTGTTCTTATTCAGATTATTGGTACTCTTGATATACCTCGCAGCGGGTTCGCCGTCGACCACTGGCATGTGATGGTCCATGAGGATGAGATCAAATTCTGCAGGGCTCGTTAAGATTTATGTAAAGGCTCATGAGATTCGCACGACTCACTGATATTTCCGTGCGCCGTACTAATGGCCTCCGCACCGTCAGTCACCATAATGCAGTGACATCCAAGTCGCACAAGGAGGGTTTCCAGGATCTTTGCGGAAATGGGATTATCTTCGGCAATCAGGCAGACTAACGCCTTGTCTCCCTGAAACATCTGTGGAATCGCGCCTCGTAGATTGTAGTCAGTTGACTCTGGGTCTCTAACTCGAGGTAACTGTATTTCTTGTTGCATAACCTGATCCCATTCAATTGGATCAAAGAGGGGGTGATCCTTGACCTCCTTTGTACCATTGATCCCAAGGCGCTTCGAGGGGTCGTGGACAAGTAGACGCTCCATAAAGTCACAAAATTTGCGTGAAAATTCCGTCCATTCCTCATACAAGTTGACTCGCATTGAGAGAATGTTTTCAAATACCTTGTCCTGGGTTTCCGCATGGAATGGAGGTGCCCCATATAGGAATTCATAGGTTATAACACCAATTGCCCACTTTAAGAGGTTAAGCGTAGGCTGGAGTATGTTATATGGCACATACCCAATCCGCTCCTCGGTCGTCTTCTGACAACCCCAGAATCAATTCAGGGGCGAGGTAATCCGGAGTGCCCATAACCTCTTGCTCTTCATCTGGCAGCTTCCTTGGCAACCTTCGAGGCTCGCGGGTTTGACGAGCCAGTAAACCAACGCGCCTTAGCCCAAAGTCGGTAAGCCTGAGATGACCATTCTGGTCAATTAGAATATTCTCAGGTCTCATATCACTAGAAAGGTAAGTCAGCAAATGATATTTGATTGCTACAGCTTACCCACCGATGCGCAATGCCTTTCTCATGCAAGAATTCTAATCCCAAAAGAATTTCGGCAACATATCTCAGAACCAATTCTTCTGGGAGGGACCCGAGAGCCCTTATCAACGCCGCACAGTCTCCTCCATTGAGATAATCCATAACGAAATATAGATTATCCTTGCTTTGGAAAGTGAAATATAACTTGACGACGAATGGCGAATCAGCTTGCTTCATAAGAATAATTCGGTCAGCCTTGAGGTTTGTAATTTGATTCTTGGCTAGCATGTTCGCTTTCTGGAGTACCTTGATTGCAAAGTACTCTCCGGTACTTTTCCTCTTGGCCAGGAAGACGGAACCAAAAATGCCCTTACTAATAGGTTTAATGATGTCAAAGTCCTTGATGGAAGACGGTGCGGGCTTTGAGGAAGACGGTGGGACTGATGGTATTTGGTCACGGATCTCCTCGTCCATTGCAAGCGGGTTTCTGACGCCATCAAGAGGTGATTTAGACTCAGTATCAGCGTGCCTTCGGCTCGCATGATCACTTCCATCCCCGTCTAACTCTCGATCAAAGAAAAAGTTGAAAGGCGCTGCCTCGTCCTCTTCTTCACCTCCTTCAAGATTCCAAAATTCCCGTTCAGCATCAAACCATTTGACCACGCGCGCAAGCGCGGCTACGGCGAGGAGGACGGTAGTGTACCATGTCCAGCCGTACCAGTTCGGGTGGTCGTCCCATGTGCGCCCAATAAGTTGTACTTTCCGTACAAGATCTGCGCCCATCTTGGGCAAGAAAGTGAGTGTTGTTGCAGAAATTTCGATAATGTCCGTGCACAGTGAGGTTAAGTGGTGGAAGGCGGAAAGAAGCGGGTCCACAGCCAGTTTAGAGCTACCAAGGTGACTTGATGACCATCCCTCACCAACCTTGGGCGAGAAGGAAGTATGTGCGTGCTGTTCATTATATGCCTGAAATGATGCTTCCGCAAGCTTAGAGTGCGAGGTTAAGAATCGGTGGATATGGCCGGATGTCAGGGCTTGTGAGATGACACCATGAAAAGGACTGACCTGGCGAGGATCTGCACCAAAAACTGAGGCTATCCATCCCCAATTGTGGCTCATCAGTTGATGTAGTGATGAAGTAGGGGGGGCAATACATAGAGGACTCGACTCACGATATCTACGTGGGGGGCTACCACTCTCAGCCATGGGCCCGATGGGGTTCCCAGTATAGGGAAGATCATCTATATTCATTGTATTGTCGCTAGAATCTTCGTGACGTGCGAACAGATGAGGCTGCTGAGTGGCTAAGTCAGAAACCGTAGGCTCTTCGCTAGAGCCGCTGGTGGTGAGTGGAGTCCACTGAGAGCCATGAAATGAGGGTTTAACCCTTTTAAGACTTTGAACGAGCACTTTAAACCCTTGCAGCGGAGCCGTTGTGTGTTTAGTCTCGGTTTCTTTCTTCGTTTTTCTAATATTGAGTCGTTCCTCATAGTTGTTGATGGCGCGAATAACCGTTTGGAGTTCGATATTGCACTCATCTTTAGCACTCTTAACTCGCTTGATCGCATGCCTCTTGATGTAGGCCAGGGAGATTTGGTTAATGGGTGATGGTGCATAGGGCCGGGGTGATCCCACGTTAGAGGCAGCAGCAGAAGCGATGGGCACAGTAGAATTTGAGGGAGGGTGACTATCACTAAACATAGGGATATCCATTATTTTAGCGCGGGACTCGAGGCGTCTGTTGGAGAGAGCGCGAGCGGGATCGGAGTATTCGTCTGCCCTTATACAAGTATCTTCTGTATCAGGGCCTACGATCCGTACAGATACCGAGAGGGTGGTAGCCTCCAAGTCATACCCATCACGTGATTGCCAAGAGGCACTTATAATGAGGGCGCATCATTTTTGGCATCCTATCACATAAATTAACGGGAGGGCATAGAAACCAGATGTGACTGCACTCGGGGCGTCTGAGCTACCTTCGCTTTGCGGGATGGCAATATGTTTGTCCAATCATAACCATTTACAGTATACGTAAGTCACAGTACTGGTTTGCAGAATATTCTTTGTTCAGATGCTGACCATATACTATAACATGAGAAACGTTGAACTCGAGGTGAACAAACTACTTGTCGCCTGCTCCAAGACTGAGATGGTGAACGGAGTACACTGAAATACTTGTCCTTTCGGGTCATCTGGCTTTCTATCACCGGTATTATGTGCAATGATTCGCTTTCTTTGTTCGCACCTATATATGAAAATCCTCCCTTTGTAGTGTCTCCCCAGGGAGGCTGAGGATATAGCCTGACAAGAAATTAATGTAGACTTTGATAACAAGAGCAAGAACTTACTTCTCATTGAGATGACAGAGAAGCAGTTCCTAAATGATTCTGGCGAGAGTTGATGGATCTCTCAATAGAGGAAAAGATTTGACGTAGCGATGATTGTGATGATGGTCGGGCCATATACTCGGCTCTTGTCGAGTGAAATGAGTCACTATGGTGTGAGTTGCTGTCTGATCCGTATCCAACCAAGCTGCTCGTGCTACTGCGACTCTCCGCGTAGGATAGTTCGCCACTGCCGCTGCTACTGCCCCCTCTTTCAACTTCAACCAGTTCCTGATCATTACTTGAGCTTCGCATATCATCGTTAATGTTCAATTCTTTGCCCATGGCCCTCCTCCGCTTTGCTAGGGGTTTGGAATGCTGCTTTGCTATTTCCCGTAGAGCGGATGGTTGTTTGCTAGCGCTGACTATACCTCCATCGTCCATTTTGAGCCGTTTTTCGTGGCGAATGTCTCTGGGGTATTCTAAGCTAGGGCTCCGCGGGCGCTTCAAGGGGTTGTTGGGATCACCGCTGCCGTGGGTCGGTAGAGTAGTATGTGCTACAAAGCCCTTGGAAAAGGGTGAAGCAGACCGGCTATAGTAATTATTCATGGCCGTTGCAGAAGAAGAGGAAGTGGGCATCACACTGGCAGCGTTCTGAGCGGCAAGAGCGTTCCTAGTGGCAGGGGTAAGAATACGACGACGAGCCTGGGTAGAGGATTAGAAGAAATTGATCAGAAAGAAGAACTACTGACATTGACCAGCCGATTGGATACTTGCCTCGTGTTCAAACCCGTCTCGGAGCATAACCACTTCGTTTCATCTTCGGTAGGGTAAGGATTATCAGCATGGATAAACAACCACTTTTTTATGAACTCGGTGACGGGCTCCGGGGACTTGTCCTCACTTGGCTGTTGAGTTGTGGTTACGAGCGTGGCTGGAGTCACGACCCGGCTTGGTCTACGTACATCCTTGAATGCATTTGAGTCCCGGTTTACATGGCGAAGATAGGGATTGTAAAAAGAAGGGAGGGATCCAGGCGGGTCTGTGGCGTAAAAGGAACTATCGTTCGAGTAAGGGGGACGGAACCCGGATGCGGAAGAGGCACCGGCACCAAAGTTGTGCCCTGGTGGAAATTTGCGCTCGTTGATCCGTTGACCGTTGAACGTCATCACAGGTTGGTAGAGTCCACCAGATGCTGCTGCGTCGGGACCTCTTGGGTAAAACTGACGAGCGTCTGCTGGCAGGAGACTGAAAGTAATATTATGGTAAGTAAGAGTGGCGGGGGAGATGTCGGATGTTTGCGGTAATTGGGAGCCGTTTGTGCCACCATCAGAATCAAACGCATCGCGGCGGGGGGACATGATGAATGGCGAGTTGTTACTGAGGCCATAAAAGTGATGAGACGTGGTAGGAGAAGGGAAAAGGCTAGGGGTGGCGGAACTAGGGATGGAGTCTCTACGATCATCAAGGTCAGTGCCTGCAGCAGCCACTTCTTCTTCATCGTCTTCGTTCCCTACACCTCTGACTGCGCCTTTAAGGCGATGCGGAGAGACAGTTTTGGGCCATGTGCACTATTGAGGGAGAGTTAGATTTTTGATGTGTGTGAGCCACGACATTAGGGGAATCGGGAACCTACTTCTCTGTTACCATGTTCGCACCGTGTGCAGAGTGATTTCCGCTCATCACACTTGATTCTTAAGGAACGGCAAGTGAGGCAACCCTTTGTATATCGGGTGTACTTTGGACGTTTCCGGAGCGCAGGGGGGAGGGTGGATTGGGCGAGAGCAAGCCACTGCTATTGATATTGCTGGCCCCTGGTCCATTATCACTGGGACGAGACGCCGAACTGAATACGTTTCCACCACTTGTGAGACCACCCGCACGCGTCGTGGAGCTGGTGGTGGGTGTAGGGTACATGCCGACTTGCTGAAAATGGTAGAAAGGTTTGATATGCGACTGGGAAAGACGAGCGTAATGCTGGTCGATAGGCGGTGACTGGTGATGAAGAGGAGAATAGTGCTGCTGTTGTTGCGGAGTGTGATGCCATTGATAGGATTTAGACGAGACATCCGATGTCTGAGGAAGGTTTACGAGGGGCAAGGCGAAGATGGAAGGAAGGGGAAGGGTAACGGAGCTCAAGTGCGGTGCGGTCGGCGTAAGAGGTCTGTAGTAGAAGGAAGGAACAGCAGTAGCAGAGGAGGAGCCAGTAGACGACTCTGGATAGCCAGCTGAGGATTCTGGATAACCAGCGCTCATGCTGCAAAAGGCGGATATGGAGAATGGAAGGAGTTAGCCGAGTCCGGCTAACTTGCTCAATTAACATTCCCATTTTAGGGTATTTGGGCATCACAGAAAGAGTAATTGATTCTTATGAACTGCTGAACGAGCAATATGCCTGCCGTCGGATTGACAAGACCAGACATTAGGTCGTCAATATAGACTTGCACACTTAACATCAACGCGTCCATGAAAATGACTATCGTAACTATTTACTCTCAGTTCTATGGCCAGTATACTACGCATGAGAAGAGATTGTATGATGAAGAAAGTACAAGCCGCTTCCTCACCACGACGGCAGAGAAGCGTGCCGATGTAAAAGCCTGACGAGAGTTAGCAGACTGTTTCTTAGATGCAAGGATTCCTGTCAGGGTATAATACCTTGTGTTGTTCGTTCGCGCCCGTATCTCAAGCCCCACCATTTGTGATGATCCCCTAAGAAAGATGGCACCTGGCACGAATCGAATGTAGACGTTATAGCAAGCGTGAAAGATTCCTCGTCATCGAGATGATAGAGAAGCACTGCGTGAATGACTCTGGCGAGAGCTGATCGATCTCTCGACCGAGGCAAAGATTCGGTCTAGCGATGATTGCGATGATGGTTGGGCCATATACGCCGCTCTTGCAGAGAAAGAAGCGTCACTTCGGTGTGAGTTGCTATCTGACCCATATCCAGCCAAGCTGCTGGTGCTACTACGACTCTCCGCGAAGGACAGTTCACCACTACCGCTGCCACTGCCGTCTTCCTCAACCTCGTTCTGCGCACAATCCAGTCTCTGCGTTTCATTAGCACTGCTCCTATCTTTGGGCTTGGCCCTCCTCCGCTTTGCTAGGGGTCTGGAATGTTGCTTTTCCACTTTTCGTGAACTGGACGGCTGATTGCTAGTACCGGGTCTGTTTGGAGCTTTATGCGTGGTATTGTTTATAAACTCGGTTAATGTGGGGTATAATTGCTCTTTGTGATGGGAGTGGGCACGCTCTGGGGATTCGAATGGGTTGGGGATAAAATCAATTCTAGGTCCTGTTTGAGATTCGGCCCTGAAAGTCATAGCACTAAGCGGTAAGGGCAAGACGGAAGACGAAGGGCCAGAAGGGAGGCGTAGTCGGGGCCGCTTGAGGCCTGCGATCGTAGTGAGCTTGACAATGCTGGATGCACGGTCATCACAAACAGACCTTTCATTCCTTCGCCTACGGTCCACCAACCCCCACACCCAACACCGGAATCCTCTATATTCATTTGCATTCGCACAAACTCTTTATTGAGACTAAGGCAGTGACGAACCGAGGCCTGAAAGGCGGAGGTGAATGAGCGGAAGGTCGCAGGAGCCGATGGGATGAGATGAAATCAGAAAATGGACAAGAGGGAAAACGTACCCTCCATGCTTTTGGGGCCGAGTCCCTGTACCAAGGGAACTTCTCTTCGATAGCGGAATATATTTGGCTCAGCAACAGTCTCTTCTGTGGACTCCCTATAATTGCAAGCCGTATGAGAACGGGGTAGGAAAAGGGAGGCTTCTGATCTGGTGGGTACGAAGGGAGCGAATCGAGTGAGAGAGGTGCTGGTGTTGACGCTGCCCCTGTACTCTGGCTACCTCTACCACTGACGCGTACATCGAGTCCCCCACTCATAGGGCCATCTGCCATCATTTGGAGAGAAGTGTTGTTAGGGCGGTCAGGGATGGAAGTGGTAGATTGCTCAGCAGGGACCTGTTGGAGAAGGAATGTTAAAATCATAAACAAAGAAGTGTATTAGGGTTCAGTTAAATTGCCAACCCTGTCATCCCAGCTGAAGTGCGGCTGCACAGTGCTTGTCATCCTCTTCCCGGGTTCTTTCCGAGCACGGACAAGAGTAGGCTCATTCTGCTCCTGCGGTAATTCAACGTCTGAATAAGGAGCATATGCTGACTCGCGAAGGGCTTGACGACCATAGCTTTCTTCGCCACTGCCTTGGCTGTCCATGGGATGGTTATCCGAACTCGAACCAGAAGCAGTAGGGCTGAAAGGAGGGTGGCTATAGTATGATTTTGCGATGGTTGTAGAAGCAGAGGAAGTGACGGTCACATTGGCGGGACCCTGAATGGCAGAAGCAGCAGGGGCAAGAACACGACGACGAGCCTAGAAGATAGTATTAGAAGAGAACAATCAGAAAGAAGAACCACAGACCTTGATCATCCGGTCAGACTTGTTAGCGGGGCGCGAACCAATTTGAGAAGGGCGGGGCCTGTTGTGTGTTTGCTCGTAGAGGCCACATTTATTGCAGACCTGGCGACCATTAGGATGTGGAGACACATAGAAAACTTGAACGTACGAGTTTTCCCAGGTTGAGAGTGGAGTGGCGCCAGCTCGGAGGTTTTGTGGTCCCACAGTTGGAGCATTTTCTACGGAGGTACTGGGTCTCCTGTGAAGCAACGTCGTCGGTGTACATGACGGAGGTAGAGCCGATGTCGGGATTGAGAAAATCCGGGGGAGGGGTAGAGACGCCAGAGACAGAGGAGGAAGGTCTGTCAAAGAGATTGGAGGGGTGTTGTTGAGGCAACATCTGTTGTGTGGAGACGATTGATGTAGACAGAGAATGCGGATGATGATGATTTCGGTGGTCGAGGTCCACATGATCGCCATGAGAAGTGGCCGAGTAGCTGTTCATCGTAGTGGCCGTAGTGAGCATCGGTAGCATGTGAGCACTTTGTTGATGATGGCCGAAAGAGGAAGGGTTGGCCTGCAACTGTGAAATACGAGAGTGCTGTTCGATAGGAGGGAAGTTGTATGCCGGCGATTGGTGGTGAGAAGGAGAATAGTGTCGCTGATTAAGGGGCCATTGAGATGATCTAGACGATGAGTGTACGGGGGGCAAGTTGTGGATAGAGGGAAGGGCGATGGAGCTCGAAGGTGGCGTAATCGGCGCAGGAGGCTTTTGGTAGAGGGAAGGAACGATAGTAGCAGAGGAACTAAAGGAAGTCTCCGGGTGTCTAGCGCTCATGCGACGAAAGGCGGGAATATGGTAAGTGGAAAGAGTTATAGCCGAAGCGGCAAGTCCACTTCGCGGGTTGGTACATTTCCTCTATCCGCTTCCTCTCTTTTTTTTATATATCGAAAATCGGTATCAGTTTGATTAGCTGCCGATCACCCCGCCGGCACGTCCACACCCCATCTTTCAGGGGACAAATAGGATTCGGATGTACTCAGAATGGAAACGGACTCTCTCCCAGGTTATGAAACATGAAGGGAGATAACGAGTCTACTTATCAACAGTAGCCATTTACTGCATCCGCGTGTCACAGCAGTAGTTTGTAAAATCGTCTTTATTTAGATGCTATTTGCACTGTAACCTGTTCAATGTAGGAATAGAGGCCAGCAAACTACTTGACCCTTGCCTCAGTTGATGGATGCATTATTAATCTCACAATTTTAGGCTATATCATATTCGAGCGCTTCTATCAAAATGTAATGACTTCTCTCGTTGATTCGTACCCATATGAAACCTCCCCCTCTATGGCGATTTCCCCAAGGATGGAACCTGGCATACCCAATTCTGTCTAATTGACCATAGGTACACATCACTTCTTGTCAAGCTCTTCAAGTTGGATTGGAGGTCTCGGCCTTCCTCCCTCCCCGTGTGGAAATCCACGAACAAATGCTCTTCAGACCCAAACAATGCCATCAAATCACTCCATCATCCACCCTTGCCTCCACGTATGCCAATATGTATGTCAATATCGCGTTAACCATTACCTCCTTGGTCCATTTGACAACACGAATCTTTGATCGAACACTAAAAACCATCGTCGGCAATTCGTCCTGCTTCCACCACGTGGTTTCGGATCCCATGGCTACACTCGATTCAGTGGTTTTAGATCCAGCGGCTGCCTTCGATCTAGTGGCTATCATTCGTGTGTAGCCGTACGGGGAGCTGGGTTTGGGAGTGAGGTCTAGTTGGCCCGCCTGGTTCGTGACAGCAGCAAGGAGCTTCCTGAGATCGTAGAAGGTTATAAAGTGGGTCCAATCATCCGGCCAGTTTTCTGAGTCTTCTGGAAGAACCACCGCCCTGGAGATGCATGAGATGCAATCACCACCCACTGGCGGGGTGACCTTGGTAAGGGTGACGCGGACAGTTCTCTCATCCTCTTTGTGTTCCCAGGTAGTGGTAAATGAGACAATACGACGATGCCCTACTTTTTCCCCTGGGCCCCAGTTCTCGGTTTGCTCGGAGCAACCATCTATCTCACATCGATAAATCATCTTGGTGGGTTTCTTCACGGACCTAAACGGACAGAAAGGTCAGATTGGGGCTCTAACGATGATCCAGTTCGCACAGATTAGATTCTATGGGCCCAAAACACAGGGATTGTTTATCCACGGTAGAGGATGGTATGATGACGATGACAACAACGGCAGACAAAGCAAACCAACTTTTCTAATTTAAAATCAGTTAAGCAAATCAACTTTCTCACACGGCCAGATGAGCCAAATCTGCCCGGCCTCGAATCAGAGGGGAGAGAAGTGAGGCGATTAATAGGTGGCAGCGATGCTCTGCGCCCGTCGATTTGTCCACTAATCGAAGCTGAGAGTCGATGTGGAGGCGATTTGGCTCGGGGCATACATCTGTGCACTATTCGCTTCTTACTTCGTGTCATTTATCTCGGCCGTCATTGCGGCTTTTGTATGTCCAACAATAAAAATTTTTATCGAATAGTAAATACATGAATTACTCTCCATTTTTATAAATTCGTCCGTCGCTTCGTTCAACTTTTCGCCACTCAATCCCTTATTTCAAGGCATTCAATTCCATAAATTAAAGCCTAGGAACAAGTCTACAACTCGGCTTTGCCCGCACTCGCGGCACCCTGAGCAGCCTTTGCAGCATTCCGTTTCGTCTCATCGCAATGTTCCGGGATAGGACTCTTAGGGTCGATGGGGGGGTGGATGACTTTACCCACGTAGCTATACTTGTCACTATTCTTGAAAAAGTTCTTCCACTTTTGAATGCTCTGTATAGTCGTTCAGAAGTGCCCAATAATCTGTAATACGCGAATACGCACCGCCATTTCGGCATCGTCCAGCCCTCGGAAGTCGTGTGTGCGGTGAGCCTTGAAGCATCCTGTGGCAAAGGAACGGGCAGCGTCGACTCCGGCCCTAGAACTGGTCATGATCTCGTCGAGGAAGTTAGAAGTGCATACGTACATGAGATGGTAGCCTCCACCAGGTCCATACGTCCTTCGATTGGCCGATACATCGTATACGTCACCGTCGATCTAAATCATAGTCAGACATGCGAGATTTCCCCAAGTCACGACACTTACAGCAAGGTAGACTGGCATGTTCGGGTCTGAACCGTCATATTTTGCCAGCATCTCCTCGGTAAATAGAGCTCCAGAACCCTGAAACTTCTTCAGTACATTAAACAATGCAGAACCCACGCCAACTCACTTCAAACGGCCAATACGTCCGCCATTTAACCCATTTTCCTTGGTAGCCCCAAGTCATACTACCAGTGACGAACCGTCCAGAGAGCGTGAACACAATGATGAGAACGACGAGCGTCTTGAGCACCACACGGAAAAGCGGCTCAGACTCGACAGGACGATCCGGGTCGTCTTCCCAGTCAGACAAGGGCTCTCCCTTTGCCTTCTTTTCCGCTCTCTTTGCTCTCCTTTCTTCCTTGGCGGCTTCAGACGCTTTCCACTTGCCATATCTACGACAGCCAGCTCAGATGGTAATGACTAACAGACGGCGACACGGCTACGCACGAGATAAACGGCATATTGGCCTTTTTGGTGGATACCATACGTCCATACGAATCTTTCACTTTGGGCAGTGGTGGCTCCAGCTCGGGGTCGTCACCGAGTCGCGAGGTCGGCGCGGGATTGGAGCCTAGTGTTGGCGGGAACGGTTCCGTGCGTGGTGGTGGGAGTGTGAATGGTTTGGACATTTTTGTAATTTGTGGGATTTAGGGAGGAGGGATAGTGGCTGGTGGTGGAAGGGAAAACCGACGTGGCAGGGACTAGATACTTCACAATTGACCAGGCAAAAAGTCGGCGAGAAATACTTTACCTTTTCGTGTCTCTTTCTATTACCATGGCATAAACGTGTATCATATGAGTATAAGTACGATGCTTTCAGACGTGCATGGTTGGAAAAGCGAAGCCCTCCCTGAATGCGACTCGTATAGGAGTAGACATAATTGTGTGACAGGAAGAACGATGGTATCACTACAGTTGTTAAAACATGGGACGGACAAAAGCGTAAAGCGAGAGAAGGATTTGTATCCTCTCCGACTTGGCAATCGAACTAGCTTCTATGGCCCGTGCGGTCTAGTCATATCTAGTCCGAGCTCGGGATTGTCACGACTGACCAAGTTAGTAGAACTGAGGTAAACATTTGTGACTGAGTCTTTTTTGCGGTGAAAGAAGTGAAATGGTCTTGAATGAGTAGGATCGACGAAGAATAAATACTCAAAATCGGGCGAATAAGATCTTATCCGTCCCACGCTTCTTCCTTTGACTGTACCACAAACAATTACCGGATAAAAGTATCATCTATTAGGACATTCGGAAGCAAAGGCCACTCCTCCTCGATATGATCCATACCCAATGGCCAGACTCCAGATCCAAACTCAAGTCGTTGCACGTTTTCCGTGAATCTCGGGAACTGGCTGTGGTTAATATTCATCACCACCTGTGGCTCTGTCATTCTCTTCTACTGTTGGATCGGCGGAAGGGTTTGAGTTAATCGGGCATCAGTTCAATCAACGCAAACGAATCAATTGGCTATTGACGTGGCAGGCGTAGTTAACGCCATCAGTATAGGAAACCCTGCTTCCCCATATTTTGACTGCACGCGGGGGCGTAATTCGGGTCCCTGATTCGGGATCTGTCCGCATGCCCCTACCACTGGCTACTTGAATTTAACGTCAGCCAAATCTGATTCGCTACGGGAGGCCGGTAGCTCTTTAACCGACACCGCCTGAACACGTACATTAAGATTGGCAATGAGATTACCGGGAGTTGTCTCTACCACAAAATTAACAGCATTTCAAACCCTTTTTAAACGACACACAAGCACTTGCGCATACATCAAGCCTTCAGTAGGAAAGCTCCAGGCCCACTCCATCAAATCAAACCGTAGTCCATCTATCAAACAGATTACAGCCCCAACCCTTTAGATATGCGTGAGTACGAAGGGGCTTGTGACCCCCTACCCCTTTCCCGTAACGCGCAAATACCCATCCCATATCACCGCCTCTTCCATCTTTTAATGCTTATATATCCCCCTTGCGTCAGATCTCACTATGCAAAGTCAACAGGAGCCTTCTTCAAGTCCACAACCAGAATTCAATCAAGCACGACCACAACTACAGGCGGTCTTTGGTCCCGTATGGAACGGTTATCAGCCAATAAGCTACGCAGGAACCCTATCCCGCGGATTTCCCAAAGACGAAAACGATGATATACCCCTTGACAGCCAACCAATGCCTGTAGACCCTAAACTATTGTCATTAGCGAATACCAGAATGGACTCAATAGCGAAGGTCGGCCCCGCGTCCCCCACGCCGGGGCCAAGCGTGCCGGCGCTAATTCGACAGACGCCAGTCCAACAGACCTCCAGAGCCAAATTTCAGTGCGTGACGTGTCATAAGATTTGGGATAGAGCCTCCCGTCTCGAAATGTGTCTCAATCGACATTTGGGTAGCAAGCCCTATCAGTGCAATGGCCATTGCGGTACGGCCAGGTGGTATGTGATGATGTGACTAGGTAGATCTAAAGCACTTACCATCCTTATCTTCAGCTCCTCGAGATATGATTCCAGTGAGCAACTAAAAAGGCATTTCAACCGGTCCAGCCCGTGCGCCACATGGTACGTAGGTCTCGTATAGACCCGTGGTGTCCTCATTGAAATCACTTAGTGGGAAATTAATATCGAAGCAGAATATGGCGAGACATAAATCGTCTAGTGGCCATTGAAGGTGACACTTACTGCTGCTAGAGAGCCACGATCCAGCGTATGCATATTATGACGAATTGGTTGTGACCTCAATTTTGCACAATGGACAAGAATTTACAACGTTTGGATTTTGTTCTTCTTTCTACTCTAGTTCTCGACACCAGTCATCTCGTCAAGCCGATTTATGGAAGTCCATCATAATATATAACATGAATTCTGGAGAATCCCCCAGATTTTGCAATTTCGAACCCAGAATTCTTCCTGATGAACTCTGTGAAAGTCGATGAGAGGGCGAGTTGGCCAATTGCCAAAGAAAAGAGTCCTGATCGCTTCACGAGAATTAGGAGAATCACCATTCTCCTCCCCGCCGGCTCCACTCGCCCCTTGTCTGGGGCCACTTAAAGCCGAAGGCTTTGCTCGTTAGACAAAGCCTGCGGCTTTAAGTTTGGCCTTGGCCAATAACGGGCGAGTCGAGCCGCGGGAAGGAGAATGGAGAATCACTAGTTGAGTGCTTTGCTTAATAGCGCACCTGCCTCTGTGTGGAAATGTCAGCATCTATACTCGGCCGCTACCATGTTCATCATCATCTTAGTTGATCCTGAAGCTTTTATTACATTGGGTGATAATTATATCATTGCTCTTTGGTCTTGTTCGTCTCAGAGAGATTTGAGAGGCTGAGGGCAGCCCGGTCTTAAACTGACCGAAATTTGTAGCATCAGGATGATATTTCTTGTTTATCTACATATACCCTGGAAGGGAGCCAGGTGGCGGGGGAAACAGAAACGCAACGCCACCAGAATCGAGCCTGACGAACTCCACGAGCCACTATGCCTGTCCCTGACGAATACGCAGCGCGCACAATATGCAGAGATCATACAATGATCTGCAACAAAGAGCTCAGGGGATCGGTCAGGTCGTGCTTTTACAGCGAGTGTGAAGCTAGATTTTATCGGTCGTGCAAGTTTAGCCATACGATCGTTAACACAGATAGGATTTTGGACCTAGTATGTATTCTGATAGATTGTTATTTATAGCTGTCTTATCTGTTCATCGATAGGGAAGGAGTATTGACTGCGTTGTTACCTTGGACTACGGGTCCGGCTTCGAACGTTACGGTAGTTATGAAAGTTGGGACTCTGGATGGGAAGTGAGTGTTAATGGAAGAAGTCTAAAATCAGGAGGAAGTATTGAAAAGGTATACAACCTTCCAAAATCCCTACTGCTCGCGGAAAGCAAATTGGGCATAGTAGCGAAAGGAGAAGCAGCGGTGCGCAGACCCTGGACTAGACTCTAAATACGTCACTTGCTGAATCATTTGTTTTTCCATTAAATCCAGCGACAATACCCAAAAGTTCAGACCCTCTGTGTACCTCATCACCGAAACTTGGCCTGTCGAAGACCCGACTACCGTTATGATCACAACCTTGTTGAGAGCAAGCGCCTTGAGCGACTTGCGCAAACGAAATGGGCGGATGAGGGGGTGAGCAACTATGACTTCCTATCCGTGGAGTGCAGAGTCAGGGATGGCCTTGCTGTATGGAAGATTACTACGAAGCCAGATGCCTTTACAAAGCTCCGACCAAGCGACCCGTTGGCTCGTACTATTCTCCCTCGACCATTCAGTCATGAAGACGAAGATTTGCTAAATCTCGTCAGGCATATGGAAGGGCTTATTGGAATAACGGTGAGATCGACTTGGCCCATAATACCCAGCCCTTATAATCACACAGGAGACTTGAGCACGCCCGTGTGGTGCTGAAAGCTTGTTGTGCCTCTCCGTCATAGGAGGGCAGCCGAGAGCATGCATGTACTTACCTCAGCTCGACCCTCGAACCCTATGCAAAGCTTATTAGTGTTGTAAACCCGCTCTAGCTGCTAAAATACTTATCTAGCCAAAGCAAAGTCTCATGAACATTTGAACTGAATGAGCTCATCCTCCCGAGCCTCAAAATCTTCTAGCCCCGGTCTCACTGCAGCATCGACTAAGGTTAGCTACTATTTTATTTACCACAGCATTGGATGGAGAGGTGTCAAGACTCGCGCAGATGTCCAGTCGATTCCCAATTGCAAGTCCAGAGCAATTGACGCACCGCGAACGTTGATGGAGCCAAAGGCGTTGAGGAAAATTGTGAGCGTCATTTGAATCACAAGCTTAATACATACGGAGACTATGGTGCAAAAGGAACCGCGTACAGGTCGTCAGCACTGACTTCCGGGCCCTATCTTGGGAGTCACCGGAAAGGGCAACTATCTAGTGTGATGCAGGAGCCCAGATTGTATGTCTAAGCATTCACGTTGTTCCTGTCCGAATGGAGGCGAGTGGTGAGTGTAAAATTCGGAACGGATGGAGTAACTGTCAGAGAAATAGCACCAACTGTCAGGTCAGATTAGGCCAGTCTATGGGTTACGTTCGTTGCCAGTCTGTTCTC
This sequence comes from Serendipita vermifera MAFF 305830, assembly GCA_000827415.1. NCBI lineage: Eukaryota > Fungi > Basidiomycota > Agaricomycetes > Sebacinales > Serendipitaceae > Serendipita > Serendipita vermifera. Next base: position 103,853 of record KN824313.1, on the reverse strand, counting down.
AATACAGTCTGAGAAGAAAACAATGAGTTTCCATCAAAAGAGTGGTAGCGCCCCGTCGATGTCTGTCACCACGATCGGAACACGACTTTCGATCCTCGTCCAAGCATCGAGTCTAGCTGTGGCTGGCAAACGATTCAACGGAGAGTGTCACCCTCCTTGTGATTGGCCACTAATTCAGATGTTCCGTCTCGACCTGGTCTATCCCAGATGTTGCCACTTTTTCCCTCTTGTGACTTAGCCTCACCGTTTTGCCTCTACCTGAGGATGCAGGATCTTCCCATTTGCTATTTAAACCCGAGCAAAAAAACACCTCACCTTGTCTCACCTCTCAATCTCGGCGGTAAAGGCCCCATAGTCAGGTACATAAATCTACTCCGATGAAACAATCCACTTTTTTGGACGTTATTGCACAAAAAAAATCAAATAGCCGCGTTGTCAGCGATATTGATCCTTTGGGATCGTGTACGTACTCCCCCCAGTTCCCCCTCTTCTGACTCTTGTCTCGTTGTACACCCCATAAGCACCCCTCACTGCACCTACACGCACGGTCATGCTTTTTCTCAAGCGCTCATAACTTCTCCAGTACAGTTTGCCATTATTGTGGAGGAGCCTTCCACTGATTTGCGGCCCGAGATCAATCAGCTGCAGCCACAAAACCGAGTATCCAATTTAGTATGGAATGGATATCAGGCAAGCAACTACATGACGTCCACCTCGTCAGATACCGCCTCTCCAAAAGGGCGAACATGGCATGGTTCAGACCCTCCGCTCTCCCTTACAGTCGGCGGCCAGCATCTATCTGTGGATCCTAGACAAACTTACAACACGAAACGCTTTGATAACGGCGTAGAGACTGCGAGAAAATCCATCCCAAGAACTCTTACCACAGTGCCAGCCGTGCTAGCCATCTGTGCACCAGTTCCTCTGACACAGGCTACATCGCTACATCGGCTCCTAGGTCTAAATTTCAGTGCCAAACATGTCAAAAGACGTTCGATAGAGCTGGTCGTGTCGACAATTGTCGCAATCTTCACTTGGGCCGCAAGCCTCATAGATGCTTGCGTTTATGTGGTTCCGCTACGTGGTAAGTGATGGCGTAGACAAGCGAGACAACGAATCTTACCTCCTTTAATCGATTGAACAGCTCAAGAGACATTTTAATCGCTCAGGTACCTGCGACTCATGGTGAGTTTCTCTCAATCTGCGAGGGTTATAGATCGCTGAGGCATCCTAGTGGAGAGACACTCTCTAAGCAGAATATGGCTCGACATAAATCATCATGCGGTCGTTAAGAAAATTTTTGTTGGGGAGGTGTCCTACCCCATGTGCAGGCGTATGGGTACATAATAGTAGCTTAATACATCCTTCGGAGTAAGAAGAACTCAACGAAAATCACCTGATTCTGCTTCAACTGTATTTTCTGAAAAATTGCCGATTTCTTGGGCGGGCCTAGAATAAGGAGGGAAAGCGGGCGAGGGGTGGGCTAAGCCAGCTCGCAAGGCTTGATGGTTCTTGATCACGACAGTGGCCCACTCTCGCACGAGAGAATGTACATGTTACTTCTTAAAAAACGTCATATATTTGTAAAAGCGCTAGACGCAGGGCAGTGGTAGCCAAAAAAGCATGGCTTAGTGTCAACCAGCCGTCATAGCTAGTGTGTATGGAACCGAATACCAGTAATACCAGTGAAACGTCTATTCCCATCAGACTTCGCAAATGTGACATTTGAAGGGTTGATACAGGTTATTTCTGCAAACTGAGAAGGAAACATGTGGGGTGAAAATGACGCTCGAGTTTGGTATGAGAGAACGACTTAAGAGCTTGGTTAAGATCAACAGAAGGTGGGTGATCAACCAACCGAATACCCCATAAAGTAAGGCGTGGCGGAGGGGGTTTCCGTTCTGCCTATCCTGGGGCCTTCTCAGCGCTGTCATCCTCTACGATCGAAACCATGACACTTGAAAGTCAGGTGTTTGCCACCAGGCTCTCAGCCACACTACTTCTCTCCTTCTTCAAACGAGCTTGAGTGCGCTGGGAACGCCACCCCCTGGCCGCCTCCATTTAAAAGGGCCAAGTGCTGATGCTAACAACGTGATATTTGCAATGAAACACGCGTTTTTACGCATGGAATAGCATTTTACGGCCTGTTGAGAGCTGCCGTCCGTCTTTCCAGCCTGCTCTGATCGGGAATTAAATACCACCCGACAGAACTCTCAGTTGGCTAGACTTCCTGTAGATAATATTAGGATGTCACAAAACAAATGATCAGAAATGGGTCCATAAATCATGATCGGTTAGGACAATGTGCCTTTAAGGTGTGGACGGAGATGCCCTATTTGGATTCCGTATACAGTGGGCTTCAGAAGCCGGCCTTATTACATTTATGCCTACAATCACCGCTACGAGGACGCAATGAATTTCAAGGGTTAAAACCTGGGATAAAGGCTTATAATCTCCCATCTACAAGGGAGAAGAGAGTACGCATCCTTCACCCGTTCGGACACTAGGCTACAAATCCATCCTGTCTATCAATGAATTCTATTCTATACTCCTTTTATCCATGTAAGTACTTTCTCCCACTCTCCCACTCTACACATGAGCGCGCCTCTACCTGGTGCATTCTATCTTCATCTGATTCCAAGTGCTCACATTGTCTCTTGTTTGTGTCAGACACTGCGGCGCAAATCCGAGCGTCATCCCTCGAGGCACAGCTCGGGGCCAACCAGCCACTATTGCAGACGTGGCCCTATGTCTCGGCTTGTGATGGACACCGGCCTTCGGGTCAAACGTGCCATTCGTGCGGGGGAATCTTCGATGGCGCGGAGCCAAATTCTCCGTCTTCCACTCAGCAAGTTTTCGTCAACCCTACGTTAACTTTTAGTGCACATGGTTCATTTTCCGGCGCAGCTTCAAGGGCTGTATCCCCACCCGCCCTTCACTTGCCAGCCAGGTCCGCACCACCTACTCGGTCGCAAGTCCATCAATCTTCCGGCCGCAAATTTAAATGCCGAATGTGCCCCAAGACCTTTGATCGAGCCTCACGTCTCGAAAACTGTCTCAACCGCCATTTAGGCCGAAAACCCTATCTCTGCGAAAATCAATGTGGCACCGCTAAATGGTACGGGCCAGTGCGAGCAAGAGCCAATGACAGTAACCCATTTAATCCTTCTCGTAACAGTGCTGCAAAATACGCATCCCTTGAACAACTCCGGAGGCACCTGAGCCGCTTTAGCGCATGCCTATCGTGGTAAGTCTTCCTGCACACCAGAGTCACAGAACGCTGAAAATATCTAGCGGAAAAATTGTTTCCAAACAGAACATGTCGCGGCATAATGCGTCTTGCCGTCGCTAGTAGGGTCTCTGGCATTATCTTCTATATATGTAATCTACTTGCAACGCAATGAGCCATTATTTACGCACGTATTCTATTAATAAATCAAATATTATTCATCAATTATTTATTAAATAAAATATAAACAACCAGATGACCTCTCGCTGGGTTCTGATTACCGAGGAGTCCTTCTGATTACTTCGTTAGAATACCTGACTGTCCAGAATGGTGTCTCTACAACTCTAATAACATAAAATAATTCTTATATGCATTAGGCTATGGGCACGCACGGTGCCATTATCCTCTTTTATGTGAGTTTGGTGGTGCGCATTTTGAGATTTCTTTTTGATAGAAGGACTTAACTGGCACCAACTTCAAATTCTGAGACAAGTCT
>KN824313.1:14936-100028 GCA_000827415.1 Serendipita vermifera MAFF 305830 | reverse complement strand
CCTTCCACTGATTTGCGGCCCGAGATCAATCAGCTGCAGCCACAAAACCGAGTATCCAACTTAGTATGGAATGGATATCAGGCAAGCAACTACATGACGTCCACCCCGTCAGATACCGCCTCTCCAAAAGGGCGAGCATGGCATGGTTCAGACCCCCCGCTCTCCCTTACAGTCGGCGGCCAGCATCTATCTGTGGATCCTAGACAAACTTACAACACGGAACGCTTTGATAACGGCGTAGAGACTGCGAGAAAGTCCATCCCAAGAACTCTTACCACAGTGCCAGCCGTGCTAGCCATCTGTGCACCAGTTCCTCTGACACAGGCTACATCGGCTCCTACGTCTAAATTTCAGTGCAAAACATGTCAAAAGACGTTCGATAGAGCTCGTCGTGTCGACAATTGTCGCAATCTTCACTTGGGCCGCAAGCCTCATAGATGCTTGCGTTTATGTGGTTCCGCTACGTGGTAAGTGATAGCGTAGACAAGCGAGACAACGAACCTTACCTCCTTTAATCGTAATAGCACGGCCGAATATGCGTCGATTGAACAGCTCAAGAGACATTTTAATCGCTCAGGTACCTGCGACTCATGGTGAGTTGCTTTCAGTCTGCGAGGATTATAGACCGCTGAGACACCCTAGTGGCGAAACACTCTCCAAGCAGAATATGGCTCGACATAAATTGTCCTGCGGCCGTTGAGAAAAAGTTTTGTTGGAGGAGGGCGTAGAATTTTATCACGTATGTATATGGTTATAAAAATAGTCTCTGAAAGGATCTTTCCGTTAACAAGGATTCGACTCGAAATCACCAATTTTGCTCCAATTTCTTTTTGAGGGCCGAATTCCACTTTTGCTGAATTTGGAGAGTAGAAAGAGAACAGGGGACGCGTGGGACGGGAGACCACGGGACGGAGCCTTGGCTATAAGTCTTAACAGTTCCAAGATGTACACTTTACTTCTTGCGTTAGAAATGCTCGACTCGAGGCTGTGGTAATCAGAACATATGGCTTACTGTCAGCCGACCTTCAAGTTAATGGAACCGAACATCGGTGGAATTACTCTTCAGTCCACATCAGGATATAGAATTTGTGACAATTGAACGATTGATACATGTTATTTCTGCGGGAAGGGGGACGGTGGGGTATAAAGGGCGTTCAAATTGGTATGGGGAACGAATTAGGAACATGGTTAAGATGAAAAATGGAAGACTAACCAACCGAACGCCCCACGAGCAATGGCGTGGCGGAGGGGGTCTCTCTTCTGCTTATCCTGCAGCCTTTAATTTCAGCGCTGTCATTCTCTCTGCGATCGAAATCTAACACCTAAAAATCATGTGTTCACCACCGAACACCCAACCAACCAACATCCTCTCTCTTTTAAATGGCTTGAGTGCGCTGGGAACGCGATCACTTTGCCGCCTCCAGTAAAGAAGGTGCCATTACCAACACGATGTCTGCACGTAAACACGCGTTTCTACGCATGGTAACGCGTTTTATTTCCCATTGAGAGCTACCACCCGTCTTTTGAATTAAGACTGATCTGATCGGACATGCCACCCGCTGTACCTCTTTATTCGCTGGACTTCTTAGATATTAGTAGTATCCCACGAGTAAATGACGAAAAATCGACACATAAGTCTCGATCGGCAGGAGAAGGTGCCAATAAGCTGTGAACGGAGCAGCCCTATTTGGGATCTATATTCAAAAGCCAGCGTCATCATACTAACGGAATGCCCACAATCACCCCGAGGATGCAATGAGTTTTTAAATATTTAAACTCTGGGATAAATTTTCAGGATGCCGCAGTTTCCCACCAACAGGGAGAAACAATACACATCGTCAATTGCCCACTCAAACAGTAGGCTACAAAGCCACTCCACTCATCAAATGAATCATAATTTACATCATTTATACCCATGTAGGTACTCTCTCATACCCTCCTGGCTCCTCTACACCCGAACACGCCTCTTATTTGGTGCCGATTGTCATTCGATTCTAAATGCTCATGTCGCCCCTCGTTTGTGTCAGACATTGCGGCGGAAATTCGAGCCTCACCCTTCGAGGCACAACATGGAGCCGACCAGCTACCATTACGAACATGGACCGACCACTCAGCTTGTAATGGGCACCAGCCCCTAAGCCAAACGTGCCATTCCTGCGGGAGAGCCTTCCATGTCGCGGAAATAAATCCCCTTTCTCCTGCTCAGGAAGTCTTTGTCAATCCCATGTTAACTTTTAGAGCCCATGCTGTCCCTTCCGGCGCGACTTCAAGCGCAGCATCCGCACCACACACCGAGTTGCCAGCCAGGCCGGCACTGTTTACCCGGTCGCAAGTCCAGCAACCCTTCGGCCGCAAATTTAAATGCCGGATGTGCCCCAAGACTTTTGATCGAGCCTCTCGTCTCGAGAACTGTCTTAACCGTCATTTAGGCCGAAAACCCTATCTCTGCCAAAATCAATGTGGCACCGCTAAAAAATGGTACGGGATGGTATGAGAGTGAGCCAATAATATTAACCCATATTTTCCTCGTAACAGTACTGCGAAATACGGATCCCTTGAACAGCTCCAGAGGCACCTCACCCGCTTTAGCCCATGCGTTTCGTGGTAAGTCTTCCTGGCTACCAGAGTCACAAACCACTGAAAATATATAGCGGGAAAACCATTTCCAAACAGAACATGTCACGAAATAACGCGTCTTGCCGTCGCTAGAAGGGAGTTTCCGACGTTGTCCTCCATATATGTAACCTGTTTGCAACGAAATAAGCCATCTTATTTGCGCATGTATTCTATTAATCACTCAAAAATTATTCGTCGATTATTTATTAAATAGAAATATAAACAATCAAATGATCTCTCACAAGGTTCTTACCGCCAGGGAGGTTTTCTGGTTACTTCTTTGGAATACTCGACTATACAATATGATGTCTGTAGAACTCTAGTACCACAAATACTTCTTATATACATTGGGCTATGGGGAATTACCGTGCTGTTATCCTCTTTTATATGAGTTTGGTAGTGCGCATTTTGAGATTTCTTTTTGATAGAAGGACTTAACTGGCACCAACTTCAAATTCTGAGACAAGTCTCAGAGGTAATATAAACGGGTCATGGAGGAGGCATACCTCGGCTCTTATTGGGTCATCGTCCTGACAATCGAGCCTCTGTCATGGGGCAAGCCTCATTGCAGCGCAGCCATAACAGAGAGTAAGGTAGAGGAATACAATGTAATCCCAGTTACTATTGGAATAGTTTCTGTGCATCACAGCCACGGCGACATTCTGGCCATCCGCCCGATGAGTGGATCCGTAGCTGCCTTTCGAGGCGCAAGGATGCCGCTGTCATCTATGGAGTAGAAATACATGTTAACCTCGTGTATCAAACGAGGCTAATGGTGTGATCAAACAGGCCGTGCTTTGAACGATTCCCGACATTGAGCGAGAAACCATCTTAAACTGCAGGCGGGATAAGAACACCGCCTATGATCGACCCTTTAATTTCTTATGAATTTGGACTGGGGCTAATCGAGCCAGAAGTGTCCCTTTACCAATTTCCTTTTCTCCTGGGGTGGGGGACCAAGGTCTCGTGAACGCCAGAGAGCGCGCGGCAGTCGTTGGCAGTGCTCCGCCAGAAGGATTAAACGGGATGATTAGGGCCCTGAGGCCAACGAAGTGGTTGAACCAGCCTCGGCGGCATGAAAGGTCCAACGTAAAGGGCGATCACATGCGGTGTAAGTACAAGATGTGGACAATGTTGGGGAGAATGTCAACGAATCGGAGGACTCTAGATCGACCTGCCACCTTGTATTCAAAAGATGCGGCACTCCTCTGATTGGCTATGACATGATCGCGAGGGCTGGACAGCCATTGACCACCATGCACCGGACCGAATATGCTTCATCCTTTTTCAATATATATCATCTAACCTTCATCCCAATGTAGATGAGGATGCACGGCGTTTAAAGTGGTATTTAAAGACCCCTCTAACATGTAGCAAGCTCTCAGCGACAGATCTATCCTGAAGCAAACCAAATAAAAAAAATTGCTGCATAGATAAATTGCCCAAATCCACCATGAATAGTCACCCTATTGACCTGACTACGAACGACCTTGATCCCTTCAGTCTTGGTAGGTACTTCATTTTACTCCCAATTAGGTACTGCAACACAGGCTATTTCCACCATTTACACTTATAACCCCATTGAATTTTGGAAGGCTCCTTGGTAGCAAATGCTCACATTTTTTCGCCCTTGACAGGCGTCAAGACACAGAGCCGACAGAGTCCTTCCACCAACAGAGATCCTAACACCACTCGAACACAGCCAAAAATTCGATTCCCAGATTCAGCGTGGCGTAGATACCAGGCCACATCCAATGCATTCAGTTTTTCTGGAGAAGCATACGGAGGCGCCGGCTCTTATACTCTACTTGACCGCCCAAAAACATGTATAGATCCCCAGTTACTGTTTACTTCTCCCAATCTTACTCCCGCGGCATCTACCACGGCAAATCCCACTTCCATTCCCCCTCCCGCTGCGCCAGCCTGGCCCACGCCAACACCCCAGGCACAAACTCCGCCCAGTCGCAGCCGAAAATTCCGATGCTCCATGTGTCCCAGAACCTTTGACAGAGCTTCTCGTGTCGAGGACTGTCATAATCGCCATCTCGACTGCAAGCCTCATAAATGTCTCGGTCGTTGTGCTAATGTCGAATGGTACGTGATAACCTAGTAAGGGGACCCAGTTCTAAACGTGTGTTCTCTTCATTCGTAATAGCACTGCAGAATACGGGTCCATCGAACAGCTGAAGCGGCATTTCAACCGCTTTGGTCCTTGTCTCTCGTGGTATGTGTCTCATTTCACAGGAACCACAAATTCCTGAAATTCTTTAGCGGAGAAATCCTTTCGAGACAGAACATGGCACGACACAGGGTGTCTCATGGTCATTGAAAACCCAACGATCCATTCTATGCATGTGCTTTAGGCTAGTTTATGGTTATTGCTTATCTTGTGAAAGGATGAGTAGATTTAAGGCGTTTAATTTGCTTCACAACCTTGATTTTAGTTGTTCCTGTACTGCCGGTTCTTGATCTATGCGTAACGTTGGTGCGTTTGCAGGCCTCGATTACCCAATATTCAGCATGAGCATTTTGACAGCTTCCTCAGTGTGTACGATGCTTTTCGAGAATATTTTGTGCCTTGGATAGTTGGCGATGCCTCTACCTCATCTGACAATGTCTGAATGAGTTGTTTGTTGCCTTCTCTCGCCGGTAGCATACGAGTTGATGAGGCACCTGAGCCCAGTACGGCTGCTATATTCATGAGAAGCAGCCAAATCGACGGAGGGGGACACCAAAAAAGAAGCACACAACCAGGAGCACGCACATATTCATCAACCGTCGGCCAATAAGACCCGGTTACGCCCTTGCAGTCGAATGTGCCAGTGCTCCTTATTCACTGACCGAGACTTGCTTGTCCCAGTGTTTCGGATCCAAGTAGTTTTTGAAATCGCTGGTCAGCTGAGCGGCGTCACTTTTGAGGAATTCGCACTTTAAATCAGGGTCGCGTGTGAGAATACACTTAGATCCCAGCAGGCGATCGAGCGCACGTGGAAAAAACGTGGTCACGAGTACTTCTGAAAGAAGTCTTAGCCTGTTCCTCCACCCGAAAAGGCGGAAAAGCCATTCAGCGAACGCAATGGCTTAACCCGCCCTCACGCACTCAATACAGCTTCCCCTGTCTTACTGGATCTGAGGATGCAGATTGATGCAAAAGGTATTAAAGTCATCACCATATCCATAACTTTGTGTCATATTCTCGGACGAACTTACGTAGAGAGTAGGAGAGTCGAGCAAATTCACTTCCCCGCGCCGAATTTCCACTCAGAAACCCTCATGCAGAGCAACTCTGTCTATCAAAATACCAACAGCTTATATAATCCGGATTCATGTAAGTGCAGTTCAGGCCACTACTCTTGCCACCGTTTGCACAGCGCGATTCTACCCTCCTATTATCCGTTAATAACGTTTAAAATTATCTATTAATACACTTTGGTGGCTGTTTCAGGTATAAAAGTACGATACCAAGGTCTCTCAAGCAATCTATCCTCTGAAGCGAACAAATCTTGGCCCGGAGCACAGGCATACGACTTAATTTGGAGTGGGTATCACCCACGCAGCGACACAGATCGTCTATTTATCGAAGGTTTTGAGAGCATAGTCTCAAATAATCCAGCCAAAGGCCAGTTGGCATCAGTCGATCCAAAGATATTGTCCAAAACCTATAATTCTTCGACTTACACGGATATTACGGGGACGCCAAGCCCCACTCAACCTACCACAGTGCCAGCCTCACCGGCGCTTATTTCTCCAACATCTACCCAGCCGCTTCACGGGCCCAAGTTTCAGTGCGATAAGTGCTACAAGACCTTTGATAGAGCCGCTCGCGTTGAAAACTGTCGGAATCGTCATCTGGGCTATAAACCTTATGCGTGTTTGGGCCGTTGTCTTACCCCCGAATGGTATGTGAGGATGAAAAGAGTAAACCGATGACACTCACTATTAACTCTTATTCATATCAGTGCCGCACAATATGGGTCCATCGAGCAATTAAAGCGGCATTTCAACCGCTTTAGGGTGTGCGTCTCATGGTGAGTATTCTCATCTGCCAGAATTACGGAATTCTGAGATATTATAGCGGTGAAACTGTATGTAAGCAGAATATGGCCCGACATAGGGGGTCATGTGGCCATTAGGATTGACATCCCGATGCCCTTTCACTCTCCAAGACAAACGGTCTCGGGCAAGAGTACACGCCATTATACACTCCACTTACATGATATCCTGGAATTAGTACAGTTGAATGACGCTATTTTTTTTTCCCTTGTTTTCGAGTTCGCTTTCTGTGGCTAACCAAGACACTTTGGTTTGTGGCTCTTTATCACCCATCATAGAAAGGTGTGATTAGGAGGCTGAAAGAGCGCTTAGGCCACACTACTATGCTGCGCTGAGACGATACAGAAGACGGCGTTGAAGATGCCCGATGAGAGCTAAAAGTCTCTATCAATTCAAGAATCACCCAAATTGGCCATACTCTTAGGACTCTGGCATATTTCAGTTCTTGCTTAACTTGGTCTTGCGGTGGCAAAGGCTGGCTGGCGCCCTCACTGCTAAAATTATGTTTCGAAAACAGCTATTGGATCCCTAGTATTCAAAGTTAATTGGGTACAACGACTCTATTGCGACTCGAAATTACTGTCGGGCTGAGGCTTCCATTGACCACCGCCAGCACGATGCCGATTCCCACGTATTACCTTCTATTTCAAATGATTCTAGTGGAGGTTCGGCTTTCAGAGTCGGGCGCCGACGCCTAGCTGTCGGGAGTCGAGGAGTGCGTCTTGATCTTGCTCTTTACATGGCACTTTACCTTTTTTCCAATACTGATTTTCATTTGTTACCGATGTGAACGTCTGTCAGACCCTTCCGAGGATGTCGACTGAATGCGTTTAGTTTTGACATACCTGGGTCATGACGACCGAGGTGGCCTAGCATATCGAGGCAGCTGCGCATCAAACCACCATCCCGACGACGGATATTAATTCAAAAAGATTTTAGTAATTATTAGCGCGCCTTAAACCCACAGGAAAGCCGTTTGGGAAATGAAAACGGGAAAACGCACAGCTTTAATGGTCATTGCCACGCCCATTCACACGGGCGAATGGCAAACGAGCTCGTTGGAGCGTGAATTTCTGGGCATCTCTGATAAGACACGGATGAAAGCGGTGATGGCCGCTGGTCGCCCGGTTGCCCTTGACTGGAGAGGCCAACGGCACTTGCACCCAAACCCCCCTTTGATTTCTCGCACACGAGCCGGCCTCGGACTGTACAACGCTGGCGTTTTTTGTTTCTTCTTCTTTTTCTTCAAACAATCTTCAAAATAACTTTTAGCCGTTTGGTCGTCGTTGCGCGCTGCTTAGCCTCGAACAATCGAGTAGTCGTCACGCTGAGCGCATGTCGTCGTCAACGTTTCCGCTGCAGAATTTATCTACCGAAGAATTTCTCCAGAACCCATCTTTGTGGGTTTGGTTTCTTGATCTGATTTTTATTCTAATTAACGCATCATAACAGGAGAACCGTCGATGCCTTCTTCTTAGGAGGTGCCTTTCTCCTGGCGCTCATGTACATTTGCAAATCTGCTGCAATACGGTCACTTTCAGAAACTTTCGGGAGCATTTCTCTCCGCCGGTCAACTCCGTCCACCCCGGAGTCTCTAGAGGCAGATTTAGACGAGAAGGAGCGCCTGCGAAAATGGGTGGAAGACATTCTATTGGGCCCCGCAGAATCACTGGATCCTAAGAATCTCGTCTTTATACTGTGCATTTTCGTCGCCAATGCAAGCCTCGCCATGTTCGGGGCCACGCTCATCTTTTCCAAAGGACAGGAACTCATGTGCAGTCAGTACTCCCTTGTTCACTTATACTTGCTCTCATACTTCTATAGCTTTTCTGGTGGCCTGGGGTGGTCTTTCATCGGAGATGATTCGTGTTGTGGGCTTCATTCGATTGAGTCTGGAGCTGCAAGCTTTGCATTCCCGTAAATGGGAGCTCTACCTGAATTGGTTTTACATGGTTGTGATCATTGGTGAGTATGACGTTTAAACCGGTAGCTTTTACTAATAATTGCAGCTTTCATGCTATTGAACAATGCCGTTGAATGGGGTGCTCTGCGATCACCGCGCAACTTTGACACTATCTACTTGTGTTACCGACAACAGTACGTACTCACGCAAGTCACCGGCGTGACTTCTAACGATTCCGTAGCTCCCTATCCACTTCTCTACTGTCATCCCTCCTCAATGTCCTATTCGAGCTTTATGTCGTTCTCAGATTGGCCATCCTCTTGACTCCATCCTTTCTTCTTGGAAGACATAGATGGGGTGGCTTGAAAGACATTCGCCTTGGGATGGCTCTGTCCTTGCTCCTAATGGACCTCTTGACTGTTGTCCCGCATGCCATTCCCGTCTCTATCGCGGCTGATTATATCCCCTTTTCTGTGGCGGCGATTATTGTGCTCAGTGAGTAAATTTGTTTTTAGCATACAACCCAGGTGTTCATCTCGAGACAGTTGTTTTCAATCACGAACAGGGCCTTGCTACTACAACGCTTCAGCGTGTCGATTCTATCCCGAGCACGAGAATGATGGAAATTTCCCGACGCGATTACGACGCAGGCTCCATTGCGATTCGTACACCACAAACTGCTCGATCCCGATCCCTTGCCCAACGCCGCAGCTCAAGTGTAAACAGGTTCAATCGATACACAAGGAGGAGTCAGTTGCCCCCATTCACTCTCGGTGACCTCTCTGCTACCGCCTCCTCGCAAAGTAGTGTGCGCAAGAAACGAGGCATGACGGACTTGGTTATCAATGTTAGTCAATGTAGTCCTGCGACCCTTATCCTTACTCCGAAAAGTTCGAGTGATGGGAGCTATAGGATCTCTGGCAGTTATGAGACTACAGCTCATGACCAAGTGATGGTAGCCCAGCGCGCTGTTCGGCCGTGGCCGACTCTCCCTGCTGTTGCTGCTCCTCCAGGACCAGGAGATCAAAAACCTTCTCGGTCAAACACCACCCACTCTGGCAAGATCCCGCCGCCACCAGCTGTACCTCCACCGTTACCACCGAAAGGGCTTCCCTCCAAAACGCCACCAGCGGACGACAGGGAGCCTCGAGCATCCTCCGAAACTAATACACGCACAGCCAGGTCAAGCATCATGTACGGCTCTGATATTATTCGGGGAAAGCGACGATACGATCCTACACGGAGTGTGCCCGATATTGATACTCGTCGCACCACGCTCTCGTCATCGTACCTTTCTCCAAACAACACTGGTGAAAGGGTGTCTGGGTGGCCAGCAACGGAGAGCGAGTACCATGCCGCCACCAATGTCTCGCACGGTTCTTTGCGGCGAGACTACCAAGCACAATCATCCCGACGACGAAAAGACACATTTGGAGCAAAGTCACGGCGCTCTGGACTCACGCATGTATCTGAGCATGGTAGCGCTCGTCGAGCCAGCTTCGATATGCTTACTACGATGCCGAGTGTGCCTCTCGAACAAGAACCCGAGAGTCCCTCGACTGCACCAGCATCGCGCATGTCTATCGTGCCAGTTGACGCTTCTGCTGTTCTATCGCCTTCGTTGCTGAATCCGAATACCACGCGTACTGCCGTGGCCACAGGTGTGGCACCTAGTGCGAATGGAGTCGGAGAGTCGGTGCCTTCGACGCGGGTACGGTTTGGAGCTCGCCCGATGCGTTCTGCGCTCTTAGCGGATGGGTTCCGAGAACCGGTGGAAGATGGGATGCCTCGAAGATTACTGCAGTCTGATAAAGTTCAATGAATCATATTATTTTGTTATAATTGTTCATGTGTGTTTTAGTATTTTTTTTTGTTTTTTGTTTGGCCTTGCCGGGGATGTGCGGACAAATAGGTTTTAGCGACTTGCCACCCGTACCCTTGCCAGCAAATCACTCCTTGTCCCCTACCACCATTTGGTTCGCCATGCGTCTCTCGCTCCTGTCTAGTTTCTTCTTAGCTACGGTCACTGGTGTCCTTGCTGCTGAAGGCTCTGACGTTCTTGACCTTACTGCCGCCAACTTTGAAACCGTCGTCAACCCCGCCGAGCTCATTCTAGTCGAATTCTTCGCGCCATGGTAAGTAAAAGCGATGCAAACGATGCTAAGAGCCTTGTACTGATGATTTCGTTCAGGTGTGGACACTGCAAGGCGCTCGCTCCTCACTATGAAGAGGCCGCCACCACCCTCAAGGGAAAGAACATCCCAATTGCAAAGGTCGATTGCGTAGAAAACTCTGACCTCTGCCAGACCCATGGTGTCAGTGGTTATCCGTACGTTTTTTTCCTCGTCACGTTAGCTGGAAATCGTTTACTGACGTGGCGTGTCACACAGTACTCTCAAGGTGAAGAACCTCGGAACATAAATCGGAGTAATTTCCTGATCTTTACCCACAGGTCTTCCGCAATGGAACCCCCACAGAGTACAATGGTCCCCGCAAAGCTGATGGAATTGTCAGCTACATGGTCAAGTAAGTCCCCGGCCTTACTCATGCTCCGAAACCTTCGCAGATGGGCTAATCTTATCTCTCTTTTCTCACAGACAATCTCTCCCGGCCGTCACTCCCGTTACCGCTGACAAACACGCCGAGTTCGTCAAGGCTGACAAGGTCGTCGTCGTCTTGTACGCCACCGAGGCCTCTGAGGCCCCAGTCCCCAGCTTCTCCAAGGTTGCCGACAAGCACCGTGAACAGTACCTCTTCGGCTTGGTCACTGACCCGGCCGTTGCTGCTGCTGCGGATGTCTCTCCCCCGGCTGTTGTCGTCTACAAGTCTTTCGATGAGGGACGTGAAGACTACCCCGCCGCCAACGTCGCCTCCTTCAACGAAGCTCACCTCGCCACCTGGCTCAAGGAGCACTCTGTTCCTCTCCTCGATGAGGTCTCTGGTGAAAACTATGGCAGCTACGCTGAATCTGGTCTCCCACTCGCCTACATCTTCGTCGACCCCACCAGCGCCGACAAGGACACCGTCGTCGACTCGTTCAAGGGTGTCGCCAAGTCGTACAAGGGCAAGGTCAACTTTGTCTGGATCGATGCCGTCAAGTTCTCCGAGCACGCCAAGGCCATGAACCTCCATGAAGCCAAGTGGCCCGCATTTGTCATCCAGGACATTGCCAAGCAGCTCAAGTTCCCCTTCGACCAGAGCTCCGAGTTCTCTGCCGCCACCGTTGGTCCTTTCGTCCAAAAGTTCGTCGATGGATCGCTCGAGCCTTCCATCAAGAGTGCTCCTATCCCTGAGACCCAGGAGGGACCCGTCACCGTCGTCGTTGCCAAGCAATTCGACGAGATCGTCTATGATGACTCCAAGGACGTCTTCATTGAATTCTATGCTCCATGGTGCGGACACTGCAAGAGACTTGCTCCTACCTGGGACACTCTTGCCGAAAAGTACGCCGCCGTCAAGGACAAGCTCGTTGTGTACGTATTTTCAAAAACATTTTACAATCAATTCTAATGGTTTTTACAGTGCCAAGATGGATGCCACCGAGAACGACATCCCACCATCCGCTCCCTTCCGCGTCAACGGCTTCCCCACCATCAAGTTCAAGCCCGCTGGTGGCCGCGAGTTCGTCGACTACGAGGGCGACAGGTCGCTCGAGTCGCTCATCGAATTCCTCGAGTCCAAGGCCAAGAACTCGCTCGTCGCTCCTCCTTCGGCTGGCAGCGAAAGCGCCCCTGCCGATACCCCTGCCGCTTCTGAGACTGTTGTCCCAGTTGGTGGTGAGAAGGCCGCTCAAGGACACGTTGAGCTTTAAAAATGGGAGGTTGATGTTATGCGTTTAGGGCGTGGATCGGTATTACCTATTTGCTCGTGGCCCCCTGTAGCTCGTGGTTAGCTTAGTCTGGTTGCGTTGGCTATCTACTCTCGTTGTATCTATGCTCTTATTGGCACCAAAAAATACGGGTTCACTCGCTCATTATGGGATAGGCCAATCACGCCTCGTAAAGCTTGTCAGGCTCAGCTGTTGACATCGTTGTAGCTTCTTACTAAGTAAACCCGCCCCTCATTCCCCTCCTCGTATACAATTAAAGTTTATATCCCGAACGAAAGCCTCCCCACCCGCCAGTTCGGTGGCTAACTCGTGCCCGCCAACTCTAATTTTGCATTTTGATGATACCCCACACGTTCTTCTAGTCCCAAACATGATGCCAGGCTCCGTTCCGCGAGTCGTTCGACACTGATGGTGGCAGCGAGGGACATTGCAAGGAGCCCGCCCACTTCGACGATGTCGCAAGGATGGCTTCAGGTCAAGCCCAAACCCGGAACGATGGGGAGCAACGTTGCAGGTGCAATCACAGTGAACTGTTTGAGGATGATGAGCTCGCCAACGATCCCTTTTTGGCACTACGATAGTGAGTATCTGTCCTGTAGTTAGGGAGAGGTTTCTGACGCCGATTTTGTGACCAAATTCAGTTTGTACGTCGTATATGACGGTTTGCTTTCTGGGATTGGGAATCTAACTTGGACTTAGCTTTCAAGGAGACGGACGTGAGAGCTGCGACGAAATGGATGATTATTGATCGTCTAGAGCAAGAGAATAGTCAGATATTCTCTCAGCGTGTTCTTTACGATGGGAACAAGAACATGTATAGCCCGGAGGAGCTTATGCTCCCTAATGGCAATGCCGGTGGTGTCGTACGTCCTCCGCGCAAATCCACTTCGGCCACGTTAACTCTATATCTAGTTCTCTGTCCCACTGAACTATCCAAGGAAAACATATACAGTGGTCATTCAACGGGTGAACATCATCCAGCCCGTGTAAGTAACGGTGCTACCCAGCGACTTACTGGAACCGCTAACGGTATGCGTGAAATTCAGAGACGTTAAACTCGCCTTGATGCAGTCGGGAGACTGGGATAAGAAGCAGATTGCCATCAATCTGATGAACGTACTGCTCAGATCGTATCCAGCCAGACTCAAGTACGTCTCATAATGCACACGGAAATCAAAAATCCTCTCATCAATATCTCCAGTGAGATCACCGTCAAAGGACGGGGATTCTACACCAAAAATGGTAGTCAACAAACTGGGCATGGAGTCGATTTCTGGCGAGGCTTCATCACGTATGTGTGGTTCATTATCGTTTTCTCGGCAGGAGCTAAAACGAATGAATAAATTACAGCTCAGTGCGACCTTCACCTTCGCACTTCATAATCAATATCGACGCATCGGTTATCCCGATGTTCGTTTGTTTGTACAGCGCACCGTTAACGCCTACTGACCAACTTTTAGGTATCCTTCGAGCTACCTTACCGATGCCGTGTGTAACTATACGGGAAGAGGACCTGGGAGAGGACCTGGGCAGTTGGGGGAAGTGACCGCAAACACCACGGCTGCGAAGCGACTCAGGATCCTGATTTTGCGATACATCAAAGGTTTACGGGTACTAATCGCCCACCTAGAGTCGTCTCGTGGCCCAGTCACTAAAAAGATTAGTGATGTCTTGTGGGAATCAGCCGCTTCCTATACGTTCGAGCATGAAGACGGGACCATGACGGTGCAGGTATGCCAGCGCAGTACTGTTTTGTCAATTATTGAAACGCTTTTCAGGCCTATTTCCGGAAATACAAAAACATTTCTCTCAAGTACCCCGATTTGCCGATCCTAGCTATGATTGGGAAAAACGCCGCGCTCCCCCTAGAGCTCCTGAAGATCGTCCCTGGGCAACCTTATCGTGGAGTTCTCCCGGAGCGCGTTGCACCGAACTTCTTGACGTTTGCTACCCAAAAACCACAACGCCGTTTAAATGATCTCCGCGGTAGTACCCAGGTGAGAGTGTACCGTTATTCAGATCCGACTTATGCTTTTGTTCACATCTTCTCCAGCTTTTGGGCCTAGACCTCTTGCCACCAACCGGTAATCTCCCCCAGAGGCATCGCTCGCCTTATCTATATGAATCAGGGGTCAAGGTAGACCAGACTTTTATGCAAGTTCCAGCGAGAGTATTGCCACCTCCAGCATTGCAGGCTAACCAACCAGTATCCGTGCGTGTGCCCATTCCATTTAGTTGGCCGTTCA
Organism: Serendipita vermifera MAFF 305830; assembly: GCA_000827415.1. Taxonomy (NCBI): domain Eukaryota; kingdom Fungi; phylum Basidiomycota; class Agaricomycetes; order Sebacinales; family Serendipitaceae; genus Serendipita; species Serendipita vermifera. Next base: position 85,381 of record KN824313.1, on the reverse strand, counting down.
TTTACATTATCTTCAGATACGTGATCCAGCTCAAGGAAGCTGGAACATGACTAGCCAAAGAGTTTATCGCCCCGCTACAGTCAAGAACCTTCACCTAATTCTCGGCACGGCACCTCCTGGTGACATCCAGCAGTTTACTCGTGTTGTTGATCAAATGATTACCATCTGGGCAAGTATGGGTAAGTCGGCTACCGTCACGCATAGTCGACCGCTCTAACCTTTACATAGGGATTAGTAAGTAATCACCCTGATTATTGATCGTTAATCGTACTTATTTCTATCAAAGGGTGTAACCACCAAAATCAACAAGAGACGGTTATAACTCGAGATCAAATTCAAGACTTTCAAGGTTTACAAGGTTCACTAAACAAATTCTACGAGCGGGTGAAGCAAAACAAAAGTGTCGGGAAGGGGAACTCGTTGGTCGTGGTGTTCGTTCAGGATAGCGCAAAAGCGATGCGAGAAAGTACCAAGTGGTGGGGGGACGTTTGGACGGGAATCCCGACACAAGCTCTAGTGAGTGTATACGAAGTCTATCCTGCTTTTATGTATTAATCTGGTCCCAGAAAGTGTCCAAGCTCATGTCACAGAGAGGATTAGACCAATACGCTCGCAATGTTGGCCTGAAGTAAGCACTCGTCCAGCGGACGCCGGTGGGAGCTAGTGCTCACTTATTGCCTTATTTATAGGATCAACAGCAAAATGAACACTTCTGACGGAGGAACACCGAGGAGCGGAATCAACGTTTATGCACGAAGCCTTGACCAAACCATTATGAGGGATAGTCCGATGATCGTTGGATTAGATACTTCTCACCCGACTCCTGGATCTCAGTTTCCAACAACCGCCGCGATGGTATACTCCATAGACGAGTATGCTACCGAGTATCGAAGCAAGGTCACGTTTCAACGGCCGAGGCAGGAGCTTATTAGCGGATTAAAGGAGTCGTTTATGGTTTGTATTGCCATCGGAACCCATATAACAAGTTTAACGATGCTTACAGGCTGCTCTACAAGCGCACAGCAGAATTGAGAAACGAAGCGGGAGCTTTGCCAAACGAGTGATCGTGTTCCGGTAAGAGTGATTTATAGAGTTGTTTGGAACCCTTGCCAATCAGTTCTTGTCTAGCGATGGAGTTTCGGAGGGTCAGTTCGCCCAGGTTATGGAGGCTGAGGTTAGGCCGATACTTGGTGAGCGTAGTGACTAACAAGGCATGAAGTTTCTTCTCATTTTTGTTCATAGAGGCGTTGAAGGGGATGTCGGAAACGCTTGGAAAGATGGGAATCGACCATCCTATCCCACGTCTGACTTTTATCGTTGTCGGGAAGAAACAGTCAGTTTCCTTCTTTTCACCGTTACAAACACCTCGTTGATATTCGCAGTCATATACGATTCTTCCCGCAGCCGGGCAGCAAGATGGCTGACCGCAACGACAACTCTGTTCCGGGGACGGTTATCGACACAGATATCACTACCCCAGAACCAAATCTGTTTGATTTCTACCTTCAATCACGTACGTAGTTGCCGCTGGTTAAGCTCCTTTTTCAATAGGCTGACCTGTTCCCGATCAGATGGCTCCCTTTTGTACGCTTACGCTTTGGGTTCCTGTTGTATCACAGCTACTAACTATGGCACGATTACAGGGGGACTTCGCGCCCGGCGCACTATTCGGTCATATACGATGATTCGGGGTTGAGTGCGGATGAACTGGAAAAGTTTTCGCACGATCTTTGTCACGTTTATCAAATTGCGACTCGAAGCGTTTCGGTTCCGGCCCCTGTTTATTACGCCGATGTGAGTCCCGATGGACGAGTTGTCGGAATGAGTTTTTTGCTGACCCGCTCGACCGCCGATCAGAAACTGGCTGGGAGATCATCTATCTTTTTCCACGACGTGTTTCGCAGGAACGAGACTGCGTCTACATTTTCGGATGAGATGACCTACGAGGACTGGTCGAACCATTTTGACAGTGTCAGGGCGCGCCCCGAGAATGAGCGTATGTACTGGCTTTAAAGTGCTTTATTTTTTCTTGGAATTGCGCCGTGTTGCTTGCGGTAAGTTACGGGAGTTGATCCCCGAGTTGGCCATCGACTGACGGCTTCTGCAGCGCTTTATATTTAAATTTTCTTGTTTTCTTGTATGATAACCCATGTGTATCATATTTTTACCCGGGACCTCGATCGATGGTTGGTGTGTTCGTCGACGCGGCATACATATGGCCAATGAGATATGCACATGTCCATGGAGCATCCTCGGGCGGTGCATGCTTAAGCTCCTCGTCGTCGGGTATCGAGGAGAATACGGCCAAGTTTTCGATCTCGGCGGTTCGAGGAGCTAGAATGATGCACGCCAAGTGTGCATGTAGGTGGTCTGAATTACGGCCAATTTGACGACCCTCTTAGAATGAATAGATACACGTGTGAGGTCGTCGCTGGAATTAAAGAAAAGATAAAATAGGAATAAAAATCTGGTATGTCCCACGGTGGAGTGAGAGTCGCGGCTGTCGAGAATTCAGGGGGCCCGTATGGGCTGCCTGGCGTGGATGCGCCGCGGTTACCACTGAGACGGCTGTCGGAAACTCGAACCGCCCGAATTGTGGCGTCCTGTCAAAAACAAAGCAAGATTGACACGAGTGATCCTTGTGTGATTGGCAATTGCATGCACCCAAACACCCTCTTCACGTTAAAAGGACCAGCTCGAATGAGCTCATAGCTGCCCCCCTTTCCACTCTCCCCCCTCACTCCAGGCTCTCACTCGCTTTCATGCTGCTCTAATACGTTTTGCTCTAGTTTTAAGCATTTTCCTTCTCGAATACAACGACGGCAGCGAGCCATCATGTTCTTAGCTGCTTCGATCATCATCTTCCCCCTTCTAGCACTGCTCCCCCCTGTCTTCGCTGTTCCTCAGAATTCCACAATTGATGACCAGGATTTTAGCAAAATTACCTATGTCAACCCTATGGATTGGGATCACTCTCCATTGACAGGCTGGGAGGATCACTTTTATAACGGCTCGAGAAGCTACACCTGGACGCCAGGCGCCACTGCTTCCTTTACTTTTACTGGTATGTAAAACTAATAATATTGTTGTGTCTGATAACCCAATCTTCTACGACCTCAGGTTATGGAATTTGGCTTCAAGGTCCCTATGCCCCCGATCAGGCCCGACGGCGTGTGTTTCTGGACGGAGTAGATATGGGTGCTTTCGATGCATTAGCAGTAGAAAGAATACCCTCTAAGCCATTCTGGGGTACCAGATTCCTCGAATACACCACCCACACTGTCGTCGTCGCCCACAATGACACACCTCAAACCATCTTTGCCATGGACGCGTGGATGTGAGTATTTGTTCTTTCATGCCGTATCTGTGTCTTACACGACTTCTCCAGTGTCGAGTATGATTTCGACCGAACTCCCCTACCTTACTCAACTACAACCACGACCGAGACAGCCCCAACCCCCACCATCACCATAACCAATGGACCGTTAGGTGAAAACGGCACTATAGCCGGGAATCCCAATTCCTCTTCGGGAGACTCGCCAAAGTCCTACAACGCCATCATCATCGGTGTCGTCGTACCCGTCGTTCTTTTCCTCGCCCTCTGCATCTGTGCGTTTTGCATGTACCGCAGTCGTAAAACACGCTCTGCCAAACGTCGTCGCGAGTCCTTTGCTGAAAAACTATTCCGCCGTCAACCCCTTCTTCAAAGCCCTCTTACACCCGGATTTGGAAATCAAGCTGGGGGCACTGACATTGCGAATGGCGCCGCTGGTGCTGCTGCAGGTGGAATTTGGACACGTAGGAGGAGGGATAGTGAGGATCCACGTGCCATGTCTCCGCATACGTTTGCATCCACGCGATATTCGACGGCGCTGGACCACATGTATGAAATGGAACAGGATGTCAATCAGGGACAGACATCCCCGGCGACCCCAGCAATGACGGCGGCAAGCAATGTTACTCATGATTTACTCGACGTCAATTCTCCATCTGCGGCGGCAATGTATGCTAATTCGAGCACCCATGGTTCCTCATTTGGTGGATCCGCAACTGGAGCAGCGGCCGCCAGTCCTATTGTACGACATACGCCCATCTCAGCTACATTCGAACCACCCGCCGAATGGCAAACAACACCATCATTCGCTGTTCCTGGAGCCTTAAATTCACCTTCACACTCAAGCGACGGGGTACACCATACAGCTGCCAGTTTTGGGGCAGGAGCGGCGGCGGGTGGTACATTAATTTCAGGTACACCATCACGGGGTCTCCGGTCGACATCCCAAGCTGGAACAACAGAGGTGTACAACAACATGAACAACAAAATTAATGTTGGCCGTTTAGGCACGACTCCGAAACCGTCGACTGTATTTTCTGCTGAAACCGATTCGGGTATGTCATACGCCGGCCCGCCTTCACGATATTATCAGCACCAGCCCGATGTGCCTGTACGAGATCGAGACATGTCGGACAATGCGGTCGGCGCGGGCGCTGCGCCGCTTGTGACGAATGCGCACCGAAACTCGGTGTTGCGTCGGTGGTCTGCCGCACTCACCTCGAGTCTACCATTCAACCGAAACGGCTCCCGGCCAAATTCGAACAGTCATGCTATGAGTGGTACGAACACTGGCTATCACCAAAACACCGACCTTCGCTCCGGACACGACGCTATGAGGAATATTGGGGAGGATGATTTGGAGGGTAATCGCAGGTACTCTCGCGGGATGAACCATATCAACCTCGGGATTCGCCTCAATTACAACCCGACGGCTACTGCGACTGCTGGATTTAACAGTCCCCCTCATGGTCCACTCACATTATCACCATCGCCTGTACGCTCTTCGACGATGCAAACGGGTACGCGAGCCCGACAGCAGTCCCAGAACGCCAACTTTGACGATGTACGGCATGGAAGCGATGGTGTTGGTGGTGGTGGTTCGTCCAATGGAGATACATTCAGGTCTACACCTGTGCCGACGACACCTGGAAGTGCGCTGGTGATGAGTCCGTTTGACGATTTGGCATTCTCGTCGTATACGCGCCATACGCGTGAACGTGTGCTTAGTCGGTCGATCCCAGGAGATGTAGTGGACGATTCTGGTGCGGGTGCAGACGCGGCGATGGCTCCTAAAGCCGCTGTTCCCTCTCAAGGCAGTGACACGTCTGGTGGGGATGTCATTGAGCCCGAAGAAAAGGAGGAGAAGATTATGGAAAATTTGGATGGAGATACTATCCACGAGGGGAATGATGAAGATGGTCGGTGGAGTGCGGGCCATGGCACGCTCGCCAGCCAAGGGCGTGGCGATGGTGTTTCGCGCCGTGGTTCCGCTGTGAGCCGACAGAGATCTATTCGGTCCAATACAGACCGACAGGTGAGTAGATAGGCATTTTTACGCTGTTACCGGATGCTCATAAACCTTCCTTTTCTGCAGGTTGTTCCGCCACCGTATAGCGTTTATATTCCGCCCGATACGAAGACTATGCCCCCGCCTTGATCCTAAAAATAGACATGCCTCAGCACGGACTAGAGACTCCTTGTTCTCAAGCCACTCTACACTCTCGTCATCACCATCATTGAGACCTCGCTCCAAAACACCTTGTATCTCATATTTGTCCTCCTTCACTTTCCCTCGGTCTGTTCTCTGGTCATCATCACTCTCCATCATCTTACATCATACTTACACTTATTTTGGCGCCATGCGTCTATTTAACGACCTGTGGCTGAGCATGGGCTCTCCTCTCTGGCGTTGAACTCGGACACTCTCGCCCGTGCCACTTGTATTGTGTTTTACGTCTTACTAGCTACCAATATAACGTACAACTACCCCTTTGCATGATCCTTGAGTATACAAGGGTCCAATCTTTTGAGATCGGCAAGGCCGAACATGTTTTAATAACCTGGGGGCCTATTAGGTCATATGTGATGATGTTATGATGGACTTACAACACTCGCAGTCAAAAGGACATAGTGGGGTGTCTACGAGTTCCAAAAGTCAATGCATTGCAGCAGGTCCCCTGACATACGTACCTCCACCTTCCTTGTTCAACCCTAGTTCTTCTTCTGTATAAATTACGAATCCCTCCTCTGTGCGTTTCCCTGAAAAACCATTAGTTCATCAAGCAATCTAGTGAACATGCAAAACTCACGACCGCTACTGCCCCTCGAGTCCTTGAATTTTTGTATATCACTCTTCTTCTTACTCGAAGCTGTACTTGTCTGCTCCGATTTTCTACGTTTGACTGGCAACGAAGAGTCTACAACCTCCTGTGGAGGCGTTCGTTTCCTCTTTTTGCTGATGGGCGCAGTCTCTTCCTTAGGTGCATCCTTGGTCTTGTTTTTTTTTTTAGATGGTACTTCTGGCGCCGATTCTGTCTCTATAGGTTTCTTGCTCTTCTTCTTCTTTTTCGTCGGCACCTCTACCTTCGAATCATTTGTTTGCACCTTTTTTGCAGTCGATTTTCCGGCGAATATATCGTCAATTTCCGACGCAGGCATCGAACCTCGCGCACGGTGGTGGGTGGCTAAATCGAGCGGGTCACGTTTTGTTGCTTCGTTGGACCTGACGGTAACAACGCTTGCCTTGCCTCGCAAACATGAGTTCCCACCAGCGTCCAGAGAACCCGAATTCATCTTCATCAACGACTCCTCGTAACTCGTATCCGGAATATGGTACCGGACCGGGTGCGAAATGGATCAAGTCGCTCACCAACGAACGCACGGGTGCCTTTCTTGGCGGGCGTTATTCTGACCTCAATCTCAGTGCTGTCTTATTTACGGAACGGAAGGAATCTGAGGATTATGTCCAAATGAAGGCTTGGAGCGCACCTGGACGTTCCAAGCCCAGTTTCGAGGAAGCCATGACCAAGGAGTTTACTCGTGTGCAAAAGTGGAAACCATTTGGGCCCAGTTGGACGAATCACTGGGTTCAGGTTAAGATACACATCCCGAAGGGGTGGACACAGTATGAACGAGTTCAATGTTGGTCGTCCCTTGCTCGTTTCTAGACCCTATCACTGACCGTCTTTGGTAGTCGAGTTTGATCCTGGCTGCGAAGCTATGATATTTGATCTTAATGGGACGCCTCTGCAAGGTCTTACAGGCGGCTACGATGGATACAGGCGAGTGGAGCATATTATCCCTCCCGCTTCAGTCAAAGCGGGTCTCTACGAAATCGTCATCGAAGTCTCTTGCAATGCCATGTTTGGTACTGCTGGTATCGGCCCCCCAGACGAGAACAAGTACTATGCTTTGGCGTCTGCCGACTTGGTCGTCCCCAATCAAGAAGCATGGCGACTCATGTGGGACTACCAGACGTTGCGCCAGATCTCGGACGACCTGCCCGGCAATACGCCCACACAGAATTTAGCACTTGTTTTGCAAAATAAGATTATGAACACATTCAAACTCAATGACCCGAGCACGATTACAGCATGCCGAAAGATTGCAGAAGAACTTTTTGGAGAAGGATGGGAGTCATTGGGACCCGGAATCTATGACAAGAGCGTCGACGCTTTGGTTTGGGGTATTGGATGTAAGTGATTTACGATCCTGTGTATCTCGACGACTAACCACTTTTAAGATTGCCATATTGATACGGCTTGGCTATGGCCTTATAGCGTGTAAGTCATGATGGAATTTCACTAGAATTATAACTTCATAAAACCATATAGTACCCAGCAGAAAGTCGCTCGCTCCTGGAGCACTCAAGTGGACCTCATGAATCGTTATCCCGAGCACCGGTTTACTTGTTCAAGTGGTAAGATCCATTTTTTGTCTCCCAATGTTCAAGCTTGTTAACCCGAATCAGCCCAACAGTTCAAGTGGCTCGAACAGGTTTGTGGAGGCGAGTTACTCCAGAACAAATCGCTAACTTTTCGCTCAGTTGTATCCGAAGGGGTTCAAAAACGTCAAAGAGAAAGTGTTAGGGGGTCAATTCCAGCCAGTTGGAGGAGCTTGGGTCAGTAACTTACCCTCTCTATTGATAGTGATTTCTAATGACGAACCTATCAGGTGGAACACGATGCGAATATGCCCTCTGGGGAAGCCCTCGTCCGTCAGCAACTCCTTGGACAACGCTATTTCCAATCACGGTTTGGCGTCAAATGTTCTACGGCATGGCTCCCAGACACGTTTGGCCTGACAGGCGCATTGCCCCAGATTCTACGATTGTCTGGCATGAAGGTGCGTGAAATCAACTTGGCACGGGGAGATCCGTTCGCAAACTGATGGACCTACAGAACTTCTTTACACAGAAACTGTCTTGGAACAATATTAACGTCTTCCCTCATACTACCTTCAACTGGGTAAGCCCTTGATTATGGTTATGTACACGCTTTTAACTTGCACAGACTGGCATTGATGGCACCCAAGTCTTGTGTCACATGACTCCAGTTGGCAAGTCACGTATGGTTCACATTTGTTACCACAATTCACCTTTTCTCTAGATACATACACAGCGCAAGCAACGTTCCAAGACGTACGCCGAGGACTCACGAACCACAAGGTATCTTCGCTTTTTATATATCATGCGCAGATTTCTGAATTTGAGTATAGAATCTCGAATCCTCGAACACTGCGCTGCTCGTGTTCGGAAACGGTGATGGTAAGTTATACCACTGCAAGTCGGACGGTTAACTGACCGAGTATTAAAGGTGGAGGCGGTCCGCTCTCCACTATGCTCGAGAATCTGCGAAGTGGGTGCTTTTCTTTATATTATCATGCGTAAGGTCACTAATCGGGAAACCAAAGGATGCCGAGCCGCTGCCAATCAATCCAAGGATGTTCCTGTTGTCTATATGGGCGCTAGCGTGGAAGAATTCTATGCTGATCTTGAGAGAGACACAAATTTTGGGGAGACGTTGCCTACATGGCATGGCGAACTTTATCTCGAGGTGAGCGTCTGTTCATTTTACATCGTCGTGTTCTAAGAGTATTTAGTTCCACCGTGGAACGTATACATCTCATGGTAGGACTTAATTCCCTGTGAGTGTAACATGCTCACTTCGCCCTAGGCTCGATTAAGAAGGGCAATCGCAAGTCGGAAATTCTCCTTAGGGAGGTCGAAGTAGGTCGTTTCATCTACTTGACAAGCACCTTCCTTACCTTTTTGTAGTACGTTTCGACATTGGCATCATTGTACTCTGCCAAAAAGTATGAATATCCATACGACCGCATCAATGAGTGCTGGGAGAAGGTGTGCCTCAATCAATGTATGTGCAAACCCATCTATGTGGACATTGGTATTAACTATTTGTTCAGTCCATGATGTTCTCCCTGGCTCTGCCATTGGTATGGTCTATGTCGATGCCGAGAAGCTCTACGCCGAGGTGGAAAAGGAAGGAAGGAAGCTATTCGAAGAAGCGGCTTCGACATATCTGGGTGGACTCATCCCCTTGTCGGCCGCCATTGCAGGACAGACAGCACTGACAAACGGTCGACTTGTGGCACTGAACACTGTCCATGCCAGCCGCCAAGAGATTGTCGAAATTCCGTTGAGTGGACCTTCCGCAACCAAACTGCGAACCGAAGTCGTCCAAATCTCCAAGGATGGATCCAAGGCTTATGCGCTGATGGACAGCGAGGACAATGCTGGAGGTCTGATGTATGCCAAGGGCATGTACGCCGACTTGCAACCCGTATCTGGTATGTCCACAGCGGTCGCGATACCTAATATGATGCTAAACCCTCGCACTAGCTGTACAAAAGTCGGCAGACGAGTTTGTTCTCACCAATTCCAATATTTCTATCACCATCAAAGGCGGACGTATAACTAGTCTATACGACATGATCTTACAGTATGTTTCGAACCATCATGCTAGCGTATATCCACATATCTTGCAGACGAGAAGTACTTATCAAGGGATTGACGGGTGGTCTCGTCATCTTTGAGGACAGACCAAGTTACTGGGTGAGTGCCTACTGAACACTGCGTAAATCATATCACTCACTCTACACAGGACGCATGGGGTAAACGAGATCTACAATCATTGTACAAGTGATTTACATACTCGCAGATGTCGAGGTCTTCCATTTGGAAACCCGAGAAGCCCTTTCCTTTACCAATGTCACCGTTGTAGAAAATGGGCCTATTAGAGCGGCGCTCAGGGCAGAAGTGAAACTACCCAACAGTACATTTGTGACGACGGTGAGTACCTCGGCTTGTTCCCGAATCGCGCTCATTGCCGTTTTAGATCTCCTTGGATGCTACTCCTGGTATTTCTTAACGGCTATATCGCCGAAGAGTTGCTCACCAAATTTGTAGCGTCTAGCCAACCAAATTCGAGATCAATGATCCGATTTGATGCGGAGGTCGACTGGCATGAAAGGCATCGGTTCATCAAATTCGAAATACCGGTTGATGTCAGAGCTCTCGAAGCCACCTATGAAACTCAATTTGGCTATCACACCAGGCCGACGCACAAGAATACGACGTGGGATGCCGCCAAGTTTGAAGTCTGCTGCCACAAGGTTTGTCCTTATGGGTCACATGCATTCCCTCGTCTTGACACCTCTGTAGTATTGCGACGTAAGCGAATTTGGATATGGCGTGGCGATCATCAACGAATCGAAGTATGGAGCCTCTGCCGACGGCCAGTATCTTCGCCTATCACTGCTTCGGGCTGGAACCTTGCCAGATCCAGAGCAAGATCAAGGTGGGTCACGGATAGTGCCTGGAACTCTCACATAAGCTGAAAAACAATTGAATAGGAAAACATAATTTCTCCTGGGCCGTCCTCCCACATGCTGGTCACTTTATTCAGTCTGATATCCCCGTCGTGGCCCAATTTTTCAACTCGCCAGTGCATGGTAAAGTGTGTTTATCTGATTAGATTACAAAGAGACTGATGATGGGTCATTCAGTCTTGTTCGCGCCGGATGCCGTGCAAAGTCTGGCCAACCTCTCGACCCAAAAGTCGCCCTTTACGATCGAGGGGGCTCCAAATGTACTGCTCGAGACTGTCAAGCGGGCCGAGGATGATCCCAAGAAGAAGCTTACTCGTGTGATACTGAGGATATATGAGGCCTATGGAGGCCACGCCACTGCTACGTTGAGGATCGCGAGTCATTTGACGGTGGACCGCGCGTACATCTGCAACCTTTTGGAGGAGCGGAGCTCTGGACCTCTAGAGCTTGTAACGCATGAAGCCACCGGCGATACCCTGATCAAACTGCCTCTGCGTGGTTTCCAGATTCTCACGGTTAGACTCGCTATTTCGAACGTGGTCAAGAAAACGTATGTCTGCAAAAAATCTCAAAACATGCTCATTACTGATGCTTTGTCGTAGCCATCAAGCAACAAAGTCGGATGAATGGATTGCACTTTGAAGTGAAATGAATTCTGTGTTTTTTTTTGGAATTTTTTCTTGGCAATTAATTCCCAAGTTTTAATTTGTTGGGCTTGATCTGGGCGCATGTTTGGAGTGGCTAGATCCAAAGACCGCGAAACGGCGGCCAGAGTCTTTTTTTAAACCAAAAGGGCGAGACCCACTCCAAGGCTCGAGTACATAAGGCGTTTCGGGCCACCTTGCTGTGAAAAATGTCCAACATGATGCGCCCACGATCCCCCACAGAGGCTGTAAACGGTCCTCCAGCAAAACGCCAGCGACGCTCGGGATCGTTTGGGACCGATTCACACGATCCAGTACCCTTTTTCGCAACAAACTTGTTCAGCCCGTCGTCCATCTCGTCGCTGGGAGAGCAATACCAGTCTGCTCAGCCTTGGAAGCATGTCGTGATCGACAAGCTCTTTCAAGAAAGCCTGCTCACGAGGGTCAAAGACGAGATCGTCGAGCACCTGAGCTTCACGGAGAAGGAGACGGACATTTACAGGGCAAGCCCCTCTGTTAATTCATTGAAATTGCTTACGCTAACGTACTTGTACAGGTCTTGCAAACAGGAGACCTGGCATCCCTTAATTATTTGGAGGAGTCGCAGAGGAAGCTGTTCCCGGCGTTGCAGACGCTCCGAGATAGCCTTTATTCAAAAGAATTCAGAGATTTTATCAGAAAAGTAACAGGATGCGGTATGCTCAGGCTGCGTCTGATGCAAGGCCACTCGTTGACGACCTTGCAATAGGCCCACTCAGTAGCCGGAAGGATAGACAAGACATGTCGGTCAACACTTACAAGAAAACATGTCATCTGTTAAATCATGACGATGTTATTGGCTCCCGGAGGGTGTCTTACATTCTTTATATGCCGCTACCCATCGATCAACCTTGGCAATCCGAATGGGGAGGCGCACTCGAGTTGTACCCAGGTGCGTCCAATCCTCGTGATCTATCGTTGATTTGACATCTTCTCCAGTGGTGCCGGGCTCAAATCCTCCAGAGCCCGCAGCGATTCCCAGCAAAACAATTGAACCGTACGTTTGAGCCTATGATATTGAATGACGATACTGATCGAATGTATAGGAGCTGGGGGCAGTGGGTCATGTTTGAGGTCCAACCTGGCAAAAGCTTCCACTCCGTGGAAGAGGTTGTCGTCGATACGGACCGTAACGGTCGACAACGACTCTCGATTTCTGGGTGGTTTCACCGCGCTCAACCCGGTGAAGAGGATTACGAAGATGAGCCAGAAGCGGATACTTTTATTAGCTCTCGGAACCAACTCGTGAGTTAAAAATACATGTTGGGGTTTGTAACCCTTCTTGACGCATTCAAATGCAGATTTCACATTCCTCCTTGGCCCACAGTTACACTGAAAACGATCAACCCTTACTGCCTTCAGACGCTCTTACCTCGGAGGCGATCACTTTCCTTTCAGCCTACATTAACCCAGTGTACCTGACACCAAAGGCCATGACTGCATTGACCGAGCGCTTTGCTGCGGAGTCCTCTCTCGAGTTGCATCGTTTCTTGGTCGACAACCTGGCTGAAAAGCTACAGACTGGCTTGGCCCAACGAGATGTAGAAGATGGACTGGGTGAACGCCGGGCACGACGAATGCCCTCTCATAGCTCTGGAACAAACGTGCAGTGGCACGTAAAGGGTCCCCCACACAAATCCCGGTACTGCATCCTATCAGATAAACGCCCGAGTGGGCGGCCAAATTCGCCCTCGTATATCGCAGAAGATTCACCGGAGTGGATCATGCGCCGTTTACAAGATGTTCTCTTCCCATCTCCGGCGTTTAGAGCTTGGTTGGCAAACGTAACCTCGTTGTTGCCTTTGCGTCATTCAGTCGAGGCGAGGCGCTTCCGACCAGGGCTCGACTACACACTCGCCACGTCTGAGGAGAGCGAGGCCAGGCTAGACGTGTGCCTAGCCCTCACTCCACCCCTCGAGCCAGCACAAATAAAAAGACTGGACGGATCATGGGAGAGCGGCGAATGGGGCGGTTGGGAGGTTTGTTCCGCTTTTTTCACGAGTGGTACAAGCCTTGCTAATTATCGTTTCTATAGTGTTACCTCGCTCCTCCAGATACGGAAGAAGATCCGACCGTATATAAATCATCAAAATCCCACAAATCTGGTAAAAACGGCAAACCATCCGAGCAATCGAATGGGACTTCAAACGGTGATGCCACAAATGGACATGCGCACGATCGGCTGGCAGAAGGCGATGATGGAGATGAGAGTATGAGTGAAGACGAGGAAGATGACAGCGGACCACTATTAACAGTCCAGCCTGGATTTAATCGTCTTTTACTCGTCCTTCGTGACGAGCGCGTGATGCATTTCACGAAGTACCTCTCAGCCTCGGCACCAGGCTGTCGATGGGACGTCTATGGGGAGTGGGAAGTCGGGATGGTAGAAGAGAACGAAACAGATGCTGACTGAACGTCAGGAACTCTTTCGTCCTAGTACCTCGATATGTACCTCCTCTTGTTTTTTTAGTTGTAAAACGCGCCAAAATAAAATGTTAACGCTAACCTATTGCATGATATACACGCTTTTTTGTCTAAAATACAATCTTTTTGCCTGTACTTGGAACAATGGCTACGCTCTCCCTCTGGGCAGTCGCTAAGGCAGCGCCAGACTTCTGTCTGCGAACTGTGTCAGACTTGGGAGTGCGCTGGGACGACTTGAGGTCTCTTGTTCGCGTTTTCCCTTCACTTCCAGATGCCATGCCTTCTTTCGATGTGATAGTCTGCCCGACTGCTTTACCCTGGCGGGCAGCCGCTTTAGCCGCGATACGCTCCGACTTCTGAGGGCGTCGCGACGCATGATTCTTGGTAGCCGGTTTGTCGTTTTCTTGTTTTGCATTCACAAGTGCTCCTCTCCGTACAGCGTCGGCACTGGCATATTCGACGACGAGCGCTCGTCCATTCAAAGAGTGGTTATGTGGGTTGGTGAGCGCCTCTGTGGCTGACTGGGCGTCTTTAAAGTCGACAAAGGCGAACCTGGATGACAGTTAATGAGCAAAACCAGGGTTCACGACAGGAAGCGAGAAGGAGCAGACCCTTTGCACTTTCCGCTGTCCTCAAAGGTGCCCATTCGAACTCGTAATAGCCGTCCCTGGTCCGCATCATCCGCAACAGGTTTAACGGATCGTTTTGCTAATTTTGGATGCAATCTGCCGAACAAGGCGGCAATCTCGTCTTCCTTGGTCTCAAACCCGAGATTGCCTACGAACAAGGTGGCGCAGGCGGGATTTTTCTGCTGTGATAGAATCTTTTTGGCAGTTTTAGTGAGTCCTGTGAGCGGGTTGGATGATCCGCTTGTCCCGCCATCCTTTTCGGGACGGCCCGTGAAGTCGCTACCTGCACAAGAACATTTGAGCGGACCGAGCCCGACGTATACGAGAAATGATAGGCACCATCTTTGATAAGTAGACGTCTCCCATCTAGGTGTCCCTCTGATTTAGCGATAGCAGCTTGTTTTGCTTCTGCAGTCCCAAAGTCGACATATGCAAAACTGACGGCGAAGTAGGTCAGTGGCGGGCGGACCATGCATGTCCCTTCGGTAAAAAAATAAAGACGAACCCTCTGTTATCTCCACGAGATTCTTTCGAGTTTGTAAGATGACCATGCAGGGCTTTCGTGGGCATGTGTATCCTCTTGATGTCTTCCATGTTGCCCAAAAACTTCCTCAGAGCATCGGGTGTCGTCTTGAACGAGAGATTACCCACCCAAACTGAATGAACTGCACTGTTCGCGCTCTTCTTCGCTCCCGTGGCCACCAATGTAATCCCGCCTTCGTCTGTTGCCTTCTCATTCAACTCCATCGTCTTGAGCCTTTTTCGAAGTCTCCGTTGTGCGGCATGAGATAGTACTTGATCCTTCGGTTCTACTGCTGCGGTCTCTCCGTCGCTCTCATCACTCGCTATCTCGTCAAATTTACGCTTGGTCGACATGGCAGTAATGGGTGAAGAGCGCTAAGGCGTACCCTAGCAATCATCGGCGGCGGTCGCCTGCGGTAATCATGAAACGCGCAAAAAAATAACAAGAATAAAGTTATCCAACTTCGAATTTTTTTTTGGGGCTTTTTTTCGTCATGTGAACCTTGTCCCCCCGCTATCTTCCGCACTTCCTCCAGGTAAATCTACAACACCATTTGGATATATGTGGGCGCATCAGGGTGGTATGAATAGATATGTATTGTCGATCAGACGGGATTTTACGGCTCTAGCCAATGGTCGTGTGGCCCGTACACAACTGCCCGTAATAGCTGCGTCAGATAAACCGATAACAGGCGGAAGCGTGGTGATCTCACTTCCAAAAGGAGGTAGGAGAAGATGTGGGTTGTGGGCAGTGATGATTGCTTCCCGCAGATACAGCGAAGAATCACGCATGTTTATCGGTAAGTGTCACCATACGAGACCAGTAGCATTCCATAATGGCGCGCAATTCTTCTTCTTGGTCCAGTGAGTTCTTGGTGATCTCTGTTCAGAACTCATTCTACGCGGGGTAACTCCCATTCGCTCTATTCTTGTCGTGTTGCCCTGACGCAAGAGTGTTTCCAGTAATATAAGCGTGGAGCTTCAGGGGAGAGGTCCGTCTTCGCGTTTCTGTCCCCCAACGACAGCTCCATCAAGATGTCTGCTACTGCTCATGCGGCCCCTGCACCCAGCTCCTCTGCTAGTGCCTCTGCTGGCAGCTCCGGTGGGCATGGCTCGACGACCCCTGCTTACCTCAACACCCCCTACCGAGCCTACCAGCTGTGGCAACGGGCAGAGTACCCCAAGCAGGTCTGGTACTTTGTCGGGGCTGGTCTTGGTGCTCTCGTTCTCTGCAACCTCTTCTATATCCTCAGAGTCAGACTCCGCAAGGGCAAGCTCATGGAGAACCGTCATATAACCACAGGGGACAACGAGAAACATACTGGCGTGGGTCGTGGACCTGCCTCTTGGCGACGACTACCCCTCGCCATCGATTCTGCGTTCAAGATAGTGGCTTTCCGCTGGACGGTGCCCTATGGACTCAACTATGTCTTGTCGCTATCTGAAGTCTTCTTTACTGTTGGCTATCTCACAGCTCTTATGATCTGGACCTTTATCTATTGTGCGTTCCTCGTATCAAGCATGGATATGTTCTAACCAGCCTTCACAGCATATGGTGGCCAAGAGGTATATAATTCCCATCGCTATGGACGTCGTTGACGTGGTAACACAGGCGTTCTGGACCCAAAGAGCGGGAGCAATCGCTTACTGGCAGTTTCCCCTTTTGCCACTATTGGCTGGCAAGAACAACTTCATCACCTGTAAGCGGGATGTTCGTCACTGGGGTACCATTCTGACATTTCCCTTAGTTGTAACAGGAATCAGCTATGAAAAGGTATGCACGACGTCAACAAGTGTTCGAGTATTCACGTGTTCACGGTATAGATCAACATCATGCATCGTGCGGTAGCCAGGACCTTGTTCATTCTGGTCTTGCTCCATGCTTTCACAAAGGCAGAGTAAGTATAATCATTATTATTATTTTGGTCAAGTACTTATTATCGCTTAGGACATTTACCGCCGACAAGCTTGCGGCACAAAACTACCTCACAGGAACAATGGCGGCGGTAGCAATTGGGGCAATCTTTCTGACTTCCTTGCGTCCAGTGCGGACCCACGCATTCGAACTCTTCTTGATTCTCCATATTTGTTTGATCGCGTATGTGTCTGCTCCTAAAAGTGCCGACAATGCAACTGACATCCTTGGCAGAATATTCTTGGCAGGATTGTATTTCCATCAGCCGAAGTAAGGCTACCTAGACGCTCGTCATACCTCTTACTTACCAGGGTTTAGGAACGCGCTCTTTATCTGGCTCTTCATTGGATTCTGGGGGTTCGATCGCGTGACCCGCGGACTCCGCCTGTTTTTTATCAATCGCGGAATGCCAAAGGCACACGATGCAATCGTTGAAGCCATTTCAACCGACTCCGTCCGCCTGGTACTGCCTAACCGTCACATTACCTGGAAGGCTGGCCAACATGTTTTCCTCATCCTTCCGGGAGTTTCAAATATCCCATTCGAAGCGCACCCATTCACAATCGCCAATATCCCGGATAGAGACGGAAAGGGAAAGAAGAAGGTTACGGACCTTGTGTTCTATATCCGAGCGATGGACGGGTTCACTCGGAAACTGCACGACTACGCCGCCGCCCATCAAGGATCCACAGTATCGGCCTTTGTAGATGGTCCCTATGGTGTACCACCACCCGTGAACACGTTTACCACTGTCGTCTTGATTGCAGGTGAGTAGGAACCCGAAACTGTAAGGATACGGTCTCACATGATTACAGGCGGATCTGGAGCATCATTTACAGTACCTCTTCTACTCGATATAATTTCGTGAGTATCCCGTGCCATCCCGCTGACTTCTATTCACCCCGCAAACCGTAGAGCGGCTCGTCATCAGAAGACGCCAGTAAAACGAGTGATGTTTATTTGGAGCGTTAAAAATAGTGGTAAGTACTCCACATATCATAATTAGATGCCCCTGATCGGTATATGCAGCCGATCTTAAATGGGCTTCCGAGGTCATCACTTCCGCCGCCAATAACGTTCCCGGCACACTCGACTTGGACCTTCGCATTCACGTTACGGGAGCGGGCGGCTTGGTTCCGACGTTGGGCCATGGCTCCGAAGAAAGGATGCCAATCACCCCTACCTCGCCGGTCGAGAAGTCAGGGTCAACAAAGGGATCCCATGCCGAGATCGCCCACATCGAAGAGGTATCCACCCAAGGAGGTCACTCCACCCTTACCCGAGATACCAGCGTATACAAAACGAGGTTTGGCCGTCCAAATATTCCAGCTATGATTCGGGAGGAGATTGAGGCTTCGACTGGTCCTGTCTCGGTGAATGGTATGTCGCTACGTTACCCTATGAGGCGTTATGCTCAAACTATCTTCAGCGTGCGGTCCTAGTAGGCTGACAAAGGCAGTGCGCGCTACATTGCGGTCCGGTCCTGCTGGCCCTTCTGCAGTTCTGCGCGGTACCGCACCCGTTTCAATGTATATTGAGAATTTCGGTGCCGTCAGGTCAAGCAAGTAAGATACATAAACGTAGTGGACGGGTTCACTTGTGTAGATTAAAATAACGGTTACATTTCTTGTGCAATGGACTTGCTTGCGATTCATAAATACACATGAATGATGCCTTATTTTCTATCGATTGCGCTCTAAAAACCGGCAAATGCTCGATACGCATCATTGAACCTTTTGAGAGCATAAGGGCAAAGAACCATCGGCAAAGTTCATACTCACCTGGCTCCTACCGCCTTGATTTTTCTCGTGATCTCGTTGACTTCTTCAAGCTCTTCGGGACCTACAAGAGTAAGAAATGTGGGCGACGGCTTGCCACAGAACACTTACTTAGGACAATATCGCGAGCTGCGGCATTTTCGCGAAGGCTAGGGAGAAGTCATAAGAAGACAACCCACAAGAGGGACGCAAAAAGTCTTACTATTTAGGCTTCTTTGTACCAGGTATGGCAATGAAATCCTCCCCCTGCGCGAAAACCCAAGCCAGACAGAGCTGGCTTGGGGTTATGCCCTTCCTGTCTGCGACTGCCTTGAGTGCGTCCACGATTTTCAAGTTCTAAACCCTAGAATTGAGTGAAATCCTAATAAAAGATGCTTAGCGTACCTCCTGGAATGCTTCCTGCATCCGAGGCATTCCCCTTCGGTGGTCAGATGGCTCAAGGTCATCAATACTTTTAATGGCTCCAGTCAGGAACCCTTCAAGGGTTGGATCAACCTCTGGCATATTGGGTAGAACTGTGCTTACCTCTTCCCAGAGGGCTATATGCCACAATTGAGATACCAAGCTCGCGACAGGTATCCAAAATGCCATTATCCCGAATATCAGTAGTCCATGGAGAGAACTTTCAAGTTCAAATTAGTATAGGTACTACTGCCTGAGGATCACCTTACCTCTATTTGGAGTGCAGAAACCTTTGCGATACTGTTTGCCCGGCGAATCTCTTCTGCAGTAGCTTCGGAGATCCCAAGGTACTTGACCTTTCCCTCAGCTTGAAGGGCTGCCATTTCTTTCCACGTCGCTTCAATAGGTATAGTGCGATCGACCTGGCAGTTAGAGTAAGAGTTGTGACCAACTTCGAAACTAAAAGAGCTTACTCGATGTTGATAGTACAGATCAATATAATCCACTTGTAGATTCTTTAACGACTCTTCGCATCGCTCACGGACATACGCAGGCTGGCCACATATCATTGGTTTGCCGTCTTTGGAGCCTACTCCAAACTTTGTGCAAATAAAGACTTTTGCCCGCAACTCAGGGTCCTTAATTACGCTTCCAATTAACCTCTCATTGGCACCCTGAGTGATTGTTAATGCGGGCAGACTGGAGTACGAGAAATAATCATACCATCGGGGGCCCATATGCCTTGGTCATTATCAATACTCTATATATCACTACGAAGAGTAAAGGTGCTCACATCACTCGTATCAATAAAAGTGCAACCGAGTTCGATTGCCTTGTGTCCAGGTCAGAATGGAACGGTAATGGAGGAGAGAGATGGCATACCAATTTGATGGTCTCTCGATTTACATCATCGTCTTTTTCTATTCCTCCGTAGTAGGAAGTCAATCCCATAGCTCCGTATCCTGCCATTGGGACTACACCAAAAGGTCAGAACCGACGAAATGCAGTCGCTGGTAACATACCAAGAGGCCCTCCTTTCCCAAGACGGTGAAGTGGTACTGTTTGTGTGGACATCGTTGGGTTTGTCGAAGGAGACGAGTTATGTTGCGTACCAGAACGATGAGCTACCTCATCGGCTTTTATACGAAGTCGAGGAGAGCACAAGGGTCTAGGGCGTCTATTGATCATCTCATTTCCGAGAATAGGTAAGGCTTTGTCACCCCAGACGGACTTCCGGTCGGCTGGCTTGGGCGCTTAGCTCCGCGCACCGTTCACTACGGAGTGGGGCATTTGCCGCTTGCCAGCCAATGACGCATGTATAATCGTTCTGATATCCCAGGTAAAAATAAAACATTATATGGTAAACCTATCCGTTTTGTTCCGCTGCAGCCCTTTCCGCAGCTTCCTTTGCCTCCTTTTCTTCCGCTTCTACAATGTCGACATCCAGTGGAAACGTCAGTATTGCGGCGATGCCAGTGAGTTGATTGAGTTCTTTGAGAAAGAGATTAAGTAAATCCTGGGCAATTATAACGTAAACGACTTACGTTGCCCGGTTTCGTGCATACTGGAGAAGATTATGACTTCACCACCGGTCGTCCTGACTATTTCCGCCATGTCCACATATTTTTTCCTTTGTTTAGGGTCTGAAGATCTAGAACAGGGTTGACTGAGTGAAAGCAAGGGATATTCCTGATATTGGCGAACCTAAAGAGATCATCGGAAATCAAAAGAGTGCCAATAGCACCACGATCTGATGCCATTGCGACATGGTCAGGCCCATACCATGCTCTCATTTCGTCTTGTCCCAACATTTTGAAGAACCTAAAGGTGATTGAGTCGGAGGGTCCTTTCATGAGGATGGAGATGTACTTGTCGAGTACTATGCCCTCCCTGGCAAATTTCGTCTCCTTCAATTGTGAGGCGACCTAGGGCACCGAGAATGAGAGTTTGTCCGGCAAGGTCGCTAAAATCACTAACCTCTGGACTCTTTAAAACTTCCACTAGACTGTGTACATGAGGGCTGGACACGTGTACTCGTATAAACTTCTGTCGCGCTTGTAGTAAGGCCTTGTTGCTGGTTTTGGTCGCCTGTGCGAAGAAATAGTCGTATACTGAATCCTTGACGAATCCAGGACTTGCGATTACGATGACTTTGAGACTGGAAAATGGGATTACACGAAGAAATGCGGCGTATAGGGTACTATAGAAGCGCTCGAGACCCTTGTCGTGGGTCGAGCTGCCCGCCGATTTTCTTGGTACTGGGACATCTATTCGTTGCCTGATGGTCGTCATATGCTCCGACATTAAGCATAGTGCGGCAGTCCCTATTCGAGGAGAATCTGGCTTAGTCGGTGACTGGTGAAGTAGGTGCTCTAGCGTACCTTCCCCGCAAACGATGGCACCAACTTCTGCACCTCTCCCTTCTGCGCATGCCTCTTCGACTCTTTGGAGAGCAACATTATCCCATTCCTCCTTGATGATCTTGACGTCTCTGTTCATTTCCAGATCAAGTGTATGGAATGCACCCATGCGAACAAAGTGATTCTCTTCCGTCACCGTTCCAGTAATATGCATCGTTGCACCTGATGCTGCCGTCGTTGCTGCTGCCGAGCCCGTTGTTCCGCTTGAGGAACCTGTTGGAGCATTTGTTGCCGAGCCCGCCGCGAAGACGGTTCGCGTGACCGTAATGGTGAGCGTAGTACGGACACGTTGTGATTCGGTAGATCCTGTGGTCGATACCGATTGAACGCGCCTGCACCCGCGATAAGTTTACTAAAAGCTATGGGAGGCTGGGTGGCAATCACCTAATTGCCGTTGCACGGACTTCATCTCCCTATATCACGTATTAAATGATGGACATAATACCAAGTAAATGATCAGCTGACCTCCTGGATTAGATTGTACAAATGCCACATGTCTTCGTCGTCTTCCGGCCGCAGCGAGACGTATCCCTATATTGAAAAACGCTTTAAGTGAGTATTTGATGAATTTAGAGCGTCTAATTACCGCTCCATGTTTATCAATGTATTTCCCGATTAACCTCATAGGTCTTGTCTGGGTTCAACCCTTGCGGAATGCACCTGGATCTTGCCATAGCCACCATAATGTCACTGTTTGCGGTTATTTTGTAACAAAATATCATGACTAACATGCCGAAACCGTGCCGTTCTTGAGTATCGGACGTCCACTCGAGAAACCTCCCGGTGCCGCCAGCAGTATTCAATCGCTGTGACTACTCCCATCATCTTACTAAATCACGCAAAAGGACTTGTTCTTTATAAAAGCGCGATCCAGACAGGAGTTTGAGCCCAAACTTCTCACTCCCCCGTACTGCTGCTATGTCGTCAGATATTATCTACCGCCAACTTGGTAAAAACGGTCCTATGGGTATTCATATTCTCTATGTATACACGGATTGAATACTAAAATTGACATTCTTTAGTCTCTGCATTGGGTTTCGGAGCAATGGTAAGGAATTCAATGACATCGAGGGAGCGTGATATCCTAACGGATAATCTACAGGGCCTCAGCGCATTCTATGGCGATCGCACAGCTGACGCCGAGAGCCACGAAGTGATCAAGGCAGCCGTGGACGAAGGCTGCACGTTTATTGATACATCCATTGTAAGGATTTAGAAAATTATAAAAGAAGAGGGACTCATAATTCTCACAGGTATATGGTCCGCCAATGGTTCGTACTCGTTCGGTCTATTGCTTGATAAAATTAAAAAGGGTCTCCAGGGAAAGAACGAAAAGCTCCTCGGTGGGCTGCTTAAGGATCCTTCTTTTCGTTCAAAGGTGTTTATCTGCACCAAATTCGGTATATACTTTACCAATGATAGCCGTGGCACCGACATTTCTGGGAAGCCGGAAGACGTCCGTAAATGGTGCGAGGAGTCCCTGGCCAATCTACAGGTCGACTACATTGACCTCTATTATCAACATCGTGTACGTGTTTTTCTTACTCTTTTTGCGGTTATCCTTACCAGGCAGACGTCGTAGGTTGACCGGTCCATCCCAATCGAAGACACCTGGAGAGAGCTAAAGAAGCTAAAGGAGGAGGGAAAGGTCAAGTATCTCGGTATTTCTGAAGCGACTTCGGAAGAGATTCGCAAAGCCCACGCGGTTACTCCCATTAGTGCCCTGCAGATCGAGGTGAGTTGGGCCTGGTCCTGAACAACAATGTACTGAAACAAACACACACACTTCATAGTTTTCTCCGTGGACTCCTGATATCAGGGAGAATGGCATTCTCGATACATGTCGCGAGCTTGGCATTGCTATTGTGGCATATAGCCCTCTTGGCCGAGGTAGGTCATACTGATTCAATTTTGAGACGAATGAATGAACTGTACTCGTGCAGGCTTCCTCACTGGCGCATACAAGTCCATCGATGACCTCGAAGAGGGTGACATACGTAGAAGTAACCCACGCTTCCAAGGAGAAGCGTTCAAGGAAAATCTGAAGCTCGTAGATGC
The DNA here is from genome assembly GCA_000827415.1 of Serendipita vermifera MAFF 305830. Lineage (NCBI taxonomy): Eukaryota > Fungi > Basidiomycota > Agaricomycetes > Sebacinales > Serendipitaceae > Serendipita > Serendipita vermifera. Next base: position 61,869 of record KN824313.1, on the reverse strand, counting down.
ACTCAAGGAGCTTGCAGATAAGAAGGGTATCACTCCAGGTCAGTTAGCACTGGCTTGGGTGCTGGCTCAAGGCGACGACTTTATCACTATTCCGGGTACCAAAAAGTTGAAATAGTAAGTAGTCTAGTTGATGCTCTACGACGAGATTACATGCTGACCAGATAACAAACAGTTTGAAGGAAAACGTGGAATCTCGCAAGATAACCCTGACCCAAGACGAACTTGCGGCTATCGATGCCGTTGTAGGGAGGATCAAAGCTATTGGTGAACGGTATAATCTAGCTACGGCAGCATCACATACAGCTTTCTAACGAGACGGTGGCCCGAATATGTAATCCAGCACTTGAAACAAAGAATAGGTTTTGAAAACGTGATATGAATGTTACTACGGTACAATCCCTTGAGCAAGCTACATGCATCAACGGAAATAGCGTAGTGAGTCCAGTTGAATCAACTGCTTCGCTCTTGGCTCCTTTTTGACTCCATGTCGCGTCGAGTAAGTACTCGCGATGTGGAGCTTCGAAGTAGCCGATGTCTATCCTTTCAGGCGTTTCCGAGGGGGAGACGTCGCGTCGCTCAGTAATTCGGCGACAGAAGCAGACTCGTCATCGTCCTCATCATGTACACTGCCTTTTTCCTCCTCCTGCAGCTGTACAAGGAATGGTAACAAGGCATAAAAAGAGATCAGAATGACACACACCATGTTGAGGAAGTAATTAGCTTCCGCGTTTTGTGGATCGAGCTCACAAGCTCTTGAAAAGTGGACCTGAGCTTCACGAACTCCGGCCTGATCAAAGCCATCGAGAGAAATAGTCTGGTCTAGAAGACCTTTTAGCGACTTGATCTCGTTTTTGAAACGGACATGCCATCTGCCAGTTCTGTGAATATCTCCTGCTGTTCGGCAGGAGGTTGCGCCAAGTAGAGGGCGAGGGCGCCAGCATATGTATGCAACAGTGGGCTATCTTGATAAGGAAGAGCGGGGAGATATCTATGAGGAGGTTATACGCTCGCAATAGCCCAAGCAATTAGACTTTCAGTTCAAGCTCATCTAACGCTTCACGATGACGCTTCGTTTTAATGAGGAGTAGTATAATTTCTAAAAGGATTTCTTCTTTCTGTAAATAACATTAGTGGCTAACAACGGCAGCCGTCGTCCACTTACATTTCCTTTTTCTCGGAGCATCATTGCCTTTAAAAAATCAAGCTGCTGCTGTCCATCGCTGTATTCTTCATCGTCCCAGTTTAGTATCATTCCAAGACCCAGTTTCCAGTGATGATTAGCATCAAATTCGGGGCAACGAATGAGAATGGACCACGATCGTTTGGCTCTTTCAAAGTCACGACGAAGGATCGATAAATGCATGATATCATAAACAGTTTTAAGGTGTTGCTTTCGTGGATTTCGAGCTGGTCGCGAGTCGAACGAGTCAAATAAAAATTCAGTGGCCATTGTCGACGTTCGAGTCCAAGCTTCGGAATCTTTCACCTGCTGCCGACCACGACAACGACGACGGCATTTAACGATGGATTTTGGAGCGTCAGCTGTATGGGGAGATGCTCCTTCGCTGTCCACGACTACTCAGCCAACTGCCACGGTCTCCCTTTTTGCGCCTCCAAAAGATGATCCGTTTGATGAATTTGACGACTTTGGAGATGCCAAAGAGGCCGAACCGTCACAAGCGATGGACGATGATGACTTTGGTGACTTTGGCGACTTTGCAGACGAGACAGTGGCAACGAATGGGCAAGGCCACGATCATGGCGCCTTTGGATTTGCTGATGATGAACTACAAACCAGTACATTACAGAAATCATGGTCTCCTTTGAGCTTGGATCCGATGCCAAACTCGATAGAACTCACAGAACAAGTGCAAGAATTGCTCTCAAACGTCGTTCAGGGTTCAGACATCGATTTCATGTTAACTGGGGATGGAATACGACAGATTGAGAGTCCGACGCAGCTTTTGGTTAGCCCTGATAGGTACGTCGTCCCGGCCACGATCGTCTATACGTGTCTGAGACCTGATATCCCATCCAGTCGTTCTCTGTACAAGACTCTGTTCGAAGAAGCTGCGCCATCTCTCAGAGCCCCCAATTGGATCCGTTCAAGAATACGGCGGAACCACTTGATAGCACTCGGCATTCCAGTCAACCTGGATGAAGTCAATCCCCAAGCCAACGGTCGAGCCCTCCCTACATTGAACATTATAACTAGACCAGGCTCTGCACCACCCAGGCCAGGTTCACGACAAAGCCGTAGTCGGCCGGACTCTCGCATCGCTACACCTGTTCAAACCGCCACAACTGCACGATACGATTCAGCGGCAAACGCCGCCATTAGAAATCTTGGGCCTAAGCCGGAGATTGATCAGGGCAAAATAAACATGCTACTCAACTTGGATCCAGGTAAATGCTTTGCCTATCCCACAATCTCCATTGTTGATACGATCATCGCAGACAACCTACCCCTTCTTCCGATCCCAAAGTTGGAGGCACATAATGCAGCCATCAGAGCACAAACTGTGGCCGCCTCGCAGCTTTTATCATATCTCTTACAAAGCCGTGACGCATTACAACAAGACTCGGATGCATTCAACAAGAACATAGCAGATCTAGTGAATGAAGCACAGAGGATAAAATCGGGCATGAGGCGAACGCCCGCCAAAAGAGGGAGTGGGATGTAATATCTAGTAAGCAAATGCCGGAGAGCTGGCTCGACAGCATATTGACAGTTTTAAAGGCGCATATGTAAGGAGGTAAAACAACAGCTGGGCTGATAAATCGCCTGAATTTTTATAACGGCAAGATGACATCGAAAGCCCCTGTTCCGCTCATAGCTGGCCGACCAACGACGATATTCCCAGACGGCGTTGTCAAATTGTCGTAATCGCCGTACAATGTGGCGTCGGATAACACCGCTGCCGTCGTCTCAAACGACGCCTTGAGAAGTGGAGAACTGTGGGTAGAAATACCGCGACGATTGAAAGGTTTAAATCCACCGTCGAAAGTCTAGAGGTGTTCTCATGTCAGGATGTACCGGCCAGAGACGAAAGTATAGTACTTGCCATGTAATCAGCGATGAGCATCAAGTGCCGCACGTTGACGTTGATAGAATATAATGCGAAAACGCTGGCGATTTCCTGCACGATTGTCGCACGAGCAGCCTCCACTCCATACGTCGTCAGTACCGCGTGAATGTTGTTAGACTTGATCTGATCAATGTCAACGATCTGCTCCGCTAAATAGGCCATTGTCCGGAGATTGGTTCCTTCCACAACAATTTCCTTCAGAGGAATAAGCGGATGGTGACTCAGCAACGAAAAATACTGACCGCTTCTCCAGATACAATTCCGTCCACGATTCCGCGGTGACTCTTTGGAGGTGGGTGACATTTGCTGATGCCTTGAACATCGTTGACAATGCATTTATTGCATGCCCTCTCAAGTACGTCTACCAAGAATATCTTTGGGAGTTGCGCATCATACTATACCGTCTTATGTCAGTGAAATCTTTTGGAAATAGAAAGGAATGGCACCTCTAGGTCAAATTTCAATCCATCCTCTTCGTCAAATGTCAGAGAGTCTGAAACAAGAGGTAAGGCCGAAGCAAATGCCTCCTGAACTTCCTCTCGCTGGATCTTCCATTGGGCAGCATCCAGATCCATACGGTCATCTTCAGACGGTGTCCCTTCACTTTCGTTGTCGGTTCCTGCCTCTATCGCATCATCATCTGGAATTCGATCTTCCTCTTCGTTTTCTTCAGGGTCGTCACCCTCCTCTTCATCGTAGGTTGTCTGTTCTTGACCTTGCGCTTTGCGTTTCTCCTCATCTGCATCACCGTCGCCTACTTCTGATGCTTCATGGTCTTTTTTTTCGTTGTCTATTGGCTCCTCCTCGTTTGCGTCACGATCCTGATTCACAGCCTTTCCCTTTCCGATATTGGCTACCTGGCCCTTCAAATCCGCTTCCAGTCGTTTATACTCCATCTTGATGTCCCGGCCGAGTATCGCGGCCAGAGTTGTGATAGCATTTACTATCTCCGCAGAGTTGACATAGTGAACCTCTCGGCATTCCTTCCAGGGAAAGAATCGAATATTAATGGTGAAAACTTTGACGCGGACGTCATGGTGGTTGCGTAAACACTCGGTGACGACTATGTGCTGGACCAGATGAGAAAGGTTCAGTCGAGAGCTCTGCTGGCAGAAGCGCTCAACCTCTGACAGGGGAGTCCCTTTGCGAATTGGGAGCTGTATCATCGGAGTTTTGGGATGCACGGCAGCAGTCATGACAATCTCGCGCAACCGTGGAATACCGAGAGTGACATTTGCAGCGCCATGACCTAGTTGCCCGGATGAGTGACGTATAAATCATTGCACTTCTTGGCTTACCAGCAAAATGAAATGTATTCAAGGTCATCTGTGTCGATGGCTCGCCCACACTGTGTGCAAGTGTTAGTCGGTTTGTCAATATGAAACAACAACCTTACCCTTGCGAAGCTAGAAGCCCGACTGCTTCTCCTGGTTCCACTAATGAGCGCATGTAGCGTACGGACATGAGTGAGCGGAACAATTTTGAGGATTGTGTGGGTTTGACAGTCTGACGTTGATTGAGTTGCCCCTTCACAATTAACAGGTGGTTCTTGTTTTGCGCTACATAGTCCTCCACCTTCTCGGCAAATCGCTCAGAGGTGGCACCAAGGTACCGAGATGGCATAAACTGGCTGAGGGTGGGGTCTGGAAGGACGCGTTCAGGGTGCTTTTTCTTCTTCTTCAAGATCTTCTTCATATGATCTGCAGCTTCTTCCTCGTCTACAGCACCGGCTAAAGCTCTGGCTGCGAACTTGCTAGCCAGTGATTGATTGTTCTTGAGATTGAAGGCAAATTGCGTTAGATGCATCTGCTTTGTCACATCTAGTCCATCCTCTCCATAGAGGAATTGATAAACGGCCGCGTCCGCGCCGCGAACGGTGTGATCATAGTGGACTTGGATGCCTTCGAGATGCTTGATTAAGCATCGCTGTAAATAACCGGAACGACTCGTCTTTACTGCTGTATCGATGAGTCCTTCTCGACCAGCCATGCAATGGAAATAAAACTCTTGGGGTTTGAGGCCAGTCAAAAACCGGCTACCGACATATCCTCCCGCGATGGCTGCTGTTTCAAAGGCACGAAATGCTGGTAATGTCTTTCCGCTGACCATGACAGGGACACGCCTGCTTTCGAGCTCTTGCTGTCCCAAAAGCGCAGAGATTTGCCTGGCATTGGTCGCACTACCTTTGGCACCAGAGGTAGTCATAGCCTGCATATGATTGTGTGGGAATGGCTTTAGGAGCCCTCCTGGAATGGTCGCACCTACGACTGCCTCGAAAAGTTGCGTCATTTTTCCTTTGACGATGTTGTCCAATCCCGCCATCTGTGCACCGTCTCGGAGGACCTTTTCTAATCGGCCATTGAGTTCCTTCTCCAGCTCTTTCTTGTCCTTCGAGGAAGTCTTGGGCATGTCACTGAAGAAGCTAATAGCCGCCTCTGTTCCAAACCCTTCACCCGACTCCATCGCCTTTTTGCGAGCGATTTCGCCCTCGGGAGTGAGGGCCAGATCGTCCATTCTGCAGGTGAAAGCTCGATGCTGCAAATATTTGGTGAATAAGCGACTGAAAATGCTTAATAGGCGACCGGCTGCCTCTGCTCCGTATACTTCGTAGACAGAATGAACGAGACCATAGGATGCCGCTCCAAATTGAGATTTATCAAGGACACCTCGGACGAGGTCTCCCCCAAGCACCAGAACCCGATCTTCCGAAAGACCTTTTGCGAGCCGCTTTTGTTCTTCATCGGCCAACTCTGCCGGCAAACTGGCTTTTGGTCGACCCCAACTGCCATCCTTGACTTGTGCATTTGACTTCATTGTCAAAGGTGACCTATTCTGAGGAGTAATGTTGTGCAAGATGGTAGATATCTAGAGAGTTCATTAGTGGGCGAAAAGGCACAATTCCATTCGTGACTACTCACAATTTGCTTGCCTGTCCAGAGAGGCTGGGGTTTTATAATCGCCGGGGGTAATGTTATAACCCGTCCATTTCCTGTATAATTGTCTTCCGGCCGGAGAGCCCCATATAGGAGTTGCTGATACTCCTCACGAGTGAAGAAGGTCGATTTATTCGTGAGCCAAAGGCCGCCGACCACATGATCTTGAATCAAGCCTCTGAGTGGCTTCCCAGAAGTGGGAACGAGGTACTGGTTATCGGTATTGGCAAGGCTCATTGCTTCTGACCTGGATATTTGTCCCTCTAGCACATGCATAGCGTCAGCTTAGGACAAGTCACGGCCATGGTACTCACGAGGGAAATGTATGTTCATTTCTGAGGGATGTTAGAGTCTTCATAGTTTCATCCTTACGCACTTACCATCACCGTCAAAGTCAGCTGTATTAGAAAGGGTAAGTCATAACAACGTCAGACGATTGCGAATCTCTGACCGTTGTAGGAATTACTACAAAGATTTAGACACCCTTCCGAGAAGAGAAGGAGGCTCTCACCAATTGGCGTAGTGCATACGAATGGTCTTCTCTCCCTGAAGTACTTTAGCCTTATGGGCCATCATACTTGGTTTGTGTAGAGTGGGTTGGCGGTTAAGAATCAAAATATCTCCATCACGAAGATGCCGTAACACTTTCTTCCCGGTTACTGGTGTCTTTGGTCGAAGAACACCACTGGCTTTTTGCGTTTCGTGCGGAGTTAGTAGCTGATTTGCAATCGCTGTACGCTGCTCGAGACTTAGTTTGTCCTATGGGTCGTAAATGGTAAGTGGTATGGCAAGAAGAGATACGGAATGCGCACCAAACTTTGAATGGTTCCATCCTCCATTTGGACTGCTCTTGCTCCTGGGTGCTCCGTTGGTCCACGTATAACAAGTTCCCGGAGACCAGTTACGTTGTGGTGTGTGACTGGTTCGGCGAAAGTGAGTTTGCGCGCGAAAACGGGGGGTACTCCAATCTCATTCGTTTCGATGTTAACATCCGGGGATATTACCGAACGTGCGGCATAGTTTACACGCTTTCCCTGGAGGAAGTGTCAATATTTGACAGGACCAAAGAGAAATATGTGAACCATCATGTGCATCCGAAACAAGCCTTCTTTTTTCTCCAAGCCCTGCTTGACACCGGGAGGAGCCAGTTTCCCTGACCTGACTATTGCGGTGCTCTTGCTACTATCAATGAAGGCGTTTACTTCCGATTGCATAGCTATAAGAGCGTCTAGCATCTTGCCAAAAACCCGGTTTTGCTCTTCCGAAGTACTCGAGGCACCCTTTGCTGTCATTTCCTTCATTTGGTCACTGAGATCCCGTAGGGTGTAGGTCTTATTGAGGACTTTGGCCAATTGGTCATTGTGGGGGTGCTCAAAGAACTTGTCGCCCATTTTAGATGCAGGGCGGAATCGAGTAGGAGAAACGGCGATAACGTCCAGAAAGAACATGTCGGCGCTGACAGGGCTGAGGCCAGAAGGTGATATAGGTGAATATGGCCCTTGCCGGCCAAAAATCAAGGAGCAAATCTCGGCCTCATTTCTGAAGAGCCAGCGTAGGTGTGCGCGAACCTCGCTCGGAGTGAGCACCCGTTCATTTCGTCCTCGTGCTCCTTTTACTTTTCCACCCACAGTTCGGGCAACTGTAGCGCCGGCGGTAGTTGTTTCGGCGGTATCGTCTCCTTCGCCCTCATCAGTGTCCATGGCGTCGTCGTCGGCAATGTTCTCTTCATTCTCCATGTCGGATTCTGACCCAGATCCAGAATTAGACGACGCTGGAAGGTCTCTCTGTTTTGATGGTTGGGCGTGGATTGCACGATCGTATGCATGAATATCAGGCCTCTTCAATCCCGCATGATCCACCAGAAGCTTTTGTTTGGGAGTGAGATCGTATTCTACAATCTTCGTGTGCCCGTCCTTTCGAAATGTATAGGCAGGGCTGGTAACCTTGTGTGAGAACCTTTCGATGGAGGTGAGACGACCAACTTACGCGCCACAATGCTTTCTTTGACACTTCTTCGCGCTCCCTAATGCGATGGCCATGAATTCTTCAATGGTCGCTTTTCTTGTCTGGAATACCGACCCGTCTTTGTATTCGCCTCGTTTTGCATGGGGAGAGCGTTCGAGGGTGTATTTCACATATAGCATCAGCTTTTTTATGATCACCTCCTCGTTGGCGTTTTCTTTTTGGTCTTCGCTGCCCTTGCTGCCACTTTCAGTGAACGAGGTATCGTCCAGTGCCTTTGCTGCATCCATCAAGCCACGTTCAAGTAACTTGAGCTTCGCAATAGATTTTACGACCTGTTTTGAATGTCAATGCACTGACAAGCTGCAAAGCGAAAAGACCTTCCTGGATGCGGCTAACTTTAAAATGATGACAGAACAAACAAGTACATCGTAGTAGCTTGTAAACTGTCATTAGAAATAGAGGGTGATAAACAGGTCCCGGCAGCTCTATATGACCAAAATGTCCGGGACACTGAAAGTAGTCGAGCCTGCATGTTGCACAACTAGGAGCATCAAATGTGAGTATTTTTCATCATAAAAACCGTTTTAGATCGTACATTTCACGATTTGTGCTCGGTCCCAACGCTGGGTCGTACAGGCCACCGATATTGGGTTGGCCGAGATTGTCCAAGAGCACCGGATTGACTATTTGCTTGACGGATATGCGACGAACATCTTCAGTGCTCAGAAAGGAAAAAGAAATGGATGAAACGGAGGAGTTGACTGGTCGTGCAATATCCATTAAAAAATAGGTTCAGAGCCAAAAACCTTCGACCAATCAGGCGCAGCCCACCCGAATTCAGGGGTATCACTTAAATTCCTTTATTGTTCTAAGACGACCATTAGTTCTATATTAATACATCATTGCAGACCGGGTATGAATGAGTTGAAAGGGGCATGTGGAATAGCTGGTGAACTCTGCGCGGATGCCTGCGAATGCACAGAGCGTGTGCCTACACTCCCAAGAGGGGATGAAGCAGCAACGAAGTCCTGAGAAAGCATCAGTACTAGGAACCAGGAGCCTTGAGAGACTTACATCGACATGTATGCTGGGTGGGCGGCTCGTATTATGTCGACCCAATGGCGAATTTCTCATCTGCCGAAAGTCGTTATTCAGGTACGTTTTGGTCAGATTGGTAATGATCGGTGATCGGTTGACCGATCTGGGTGATGTTGTGACCAGACCAAGAGCTGGATGTGAGGCATGCCTTGGGGGAGTTCGTGGTTGGCCTTGAGACTCTACAAGGACCGCGATTTGGGCTGGAGTCAGTCCCTGAGTGGATATGGTGAGAACAGCAAAGGGTGCGTCTTCCATTGGCTCATCGTCCCCGAAATGTACTTCAGAGCTCATCGAGGCCAAGTTGTTGGCTTGATCATGGATGGAGGCCTGAACGAGTTTTTGCAGATTTTGAAAGGAATTATAGGTAAGAGTCGGGATAAAGGCTTCTTTCGAGGTGGATGTGAGCCATTCCATGAGGGCTAGAATCGCACGAGCGTCTGCAGTGGACAGGGAAGACCTCGTGCTCATGGCGGAAAATCTGTATCCGATTTCTGTTATGAGGAGGTCAATATCTGCATTTAGGAATGTCCCGCTACTTCGGAGAAGGCCTAAAACGTCGGGCATCGGTGCGCCGTCTGTTGCTCGTGCTTCTCGGAATAGGGTGCAGATTGCGGCGACTCGAAGATGTTTTTGGTTGGACTTTAAGAGATGCTTGGCCAGCCTGACCGACGATTCGTTGTGCAGTCGGAGATGCGAGAGCGAGGCATAACATTTGGCCAACTTTTCGGTTAGCCTTCCTGCCATCAACTGCGCCACGATATCGTAGTTTTCTCCTTCGGATATTTCGGCGAGGCACTCCAAATGCCCAGCAATCTCGAATTGCAATGCGTAGTCGAGAGGTTGGTTGGATTCGGCTTCTTGTAGTCGGTCTAACGCCAACTGTAACTGGGCAATCTCCTCTGATAAAAGAGAGAGTTCGAGTCCAGTCTCCCCTTTATCAAGTTCTATCAGCCGTGATATCCACTTGGCTCGCTGTGGACCGCCAATGCGTTGGAGGAATGCTCGAACAAGTGGGAGTTGGCCAATGATTCTCCTTCCCCATAACAGGTCTTCGGTCGCTTGTGTTGTAGGGAGGAGTGAACTGAGAATGCTCGTGACAGCCGCAAACTCGGAAACAGGGTCGTGGCCAGATGGGTATTGTGAATATAGGAGTAAACTCTCCAATAAGCGCGTACTGGCTCTTGGAGAAAACTGATCGCTTTTGAATTGGAGTAGGATCTCGACGATCATTGCCTGTACTCGTTGAATGATGGAGGAGAGTGGGGAAACGTCCTTGGTCGTGGCCAAGTTGCATGCCGTCTGGAGATGGATGAGTGCTCTCGCCAGCTGGTCAACATCTCTGCTGACGGGTGGGAGAGTCTGGGCGAAGTGGGATATGAGGGAGAGGAGGCCATCGGCAATGATGAAAAGGTCTGAACATGCGTCTTGCTTGGCACGGGGTAGAGAAGAAAACGGCCACCGTTCGGCATGTAGCGTACTGGCCACACGTGTGAGATGGCCAATGAGACTAGGGACCAGACCGCTTAGCGGTGGTTCCGAGTTCCAGAGCGCTTTGAACACTGCTTCTTCGTTGCCCGCGTCGACTTCTCTATTCAGGTACTCGACCAGTACACGGAGGAGGTAGACGGCGTTTGGATCGCCTAGTCCGTCGGGGAAGGTCGATTCTGCAAAGAGCAATTGAAGGACTCCTTTCATTCCTTGTTGGGCCGTGATTGTTGCTTTTATTAGCCAACCATTGTCGGATAGTGGAAGCCAGTCGTCGGTACGGCTGGTGAGGTAATTGGCGAAAGTGGGGTGGAATAAGACTTCGGTGTTGGATCGGTAGAGCTGGTACAGGAGTCGCTCTGCGCCCAAGCTTGTACCCTGAGTGTAATCCTTCACAGTCATAAACAGTCTCCATATGCATTGTTTTAGTGAGAGTACTCGGTTTAAGATCTGTTTGCAAAGTCAGGAATACAGTAGTAAACGAACAAAACGCATTACCACGGAGTATCCCGGATCCATTTGCCATATCAAAAAGGCGTGAATGACGCGCTGTAGGCAGTTGTGTTTGCCTTCGCTGTTGGCCCAGCAGAAAATGGGGAGTATGCCGCTGATCCCAATGATAGCTCGGACGAATGCCAAACGATCCGAAAGTGCAACATTGGGTGGGCAATTCGAAAACAACGGCTGGACGACATTGGAGGTAGGTACGGCTTTGAGTAGCTTTGAGATGGGCTCGTAAACGACCAGTCCCTGAATAAAGATTGCAAAGGATTCTTCGTCTCCTAAGATGGCGTAAATCCAAGAGGTGACCTGTGAGAATGGGACGTCTTCGGATTGAAGGCTTTGTTCAAAGGTCTTCCATCCTTCTACCCTGGAGATCAAGGCGGCCAATAGGGCATCCTGTTGTGGATCACTTCCTTCTCGCATGCTCTTCAGCTTTTCCATGACCGTAGGCTTTGCTAAATGACTGGCAAAGGAGGGATTTGCAGCGCAAAGTATCATTTTTTCTACAAGAGCTCCTCCAGTGCTCAGATCCCCTTCTATTAGAATCACCCAGTCCACCCTAGCCTGGTTGAAACCAGTTAGTTTAGCGTCATGACCGGTAATTTTGCGCTTCCCGGGGCGCCTTTTGTTCCATTGGTTGATTGTTGTTTCAATTTTGCATTCCCTTGATTGGGCCGGGGGGGTTTGTTGCGGTTTTCGGGGGCCTAGTTTAGCAATACGCACATTTGAAAGGAAAAAGTAGATACGAACGGGCGCTTCGAGGGCAGTTGCCAATGAGTCAGTCAATACTCCAATATTTTCTCTGCTTTCCTTGTCATGGATGGGGAAACGGAGCTCCTCCATTACTTGCTCCAGCCATCGCTGCTTGGGATGTACGAGATCTTCTTCGTCCATTGGACCGTTGACTAGTTCAGGAATGTTTCCCACTATATCCGCATACTTGACCGGATACCCGGGGATATCCCAATCTGCGTCTGCAGGTTTGAGGAGGAACATTAACCGCAAGAGGTGTAGCGTGGATATTTCTCCGACTACTTCGGAGCAGAGTGACTTTGCCAGTGACATGGGATCTTGTGCATATGCCACGTTTAGATACAGCGGTAGTGGCGTTGTTGTGATTTCGTTACTCTTGGACGAGACGGGAGCAGCTTCAGGGGCCAGGTCGGAAACCAGATCGCCATAGACTGCCACTGTAATCTTGGGAAGCCACGTAATGAGCATCATGAGACGCGTCGAATGCTGCATGGGCGTCAATGTCTCGCTCTTTACTTGAAAGACGTTGTCCTTACATTCTCCATATCAATTTTAAATTCTCTAGTTCCACCGTCATAATTGATCTTTGTAGTAGCAAGCTGGTTTGATGGTTTTGGCTTGTCGGCAGCGTCTGGTGTAACGAGAGGAGCGGCGGTGAACAAGAGTCTCATCGTGACCACGACCTCCTCATGAGAGTCTGGATACTCTGTTTCACTGGAGAAAGTTGAAATGTTTCAGTGAACGAACGAGTCGACGAACTTGCCTGAGGATATCGGGGTCATTGGCAAACAGGCGTTCGTTTGGACCGAATATGCGTATTAATTTGACGCTAACAGCAGCCGAAAAACGAATAGCAGCCAAATTTGAAGAGCCTTGAGGATGAAGGGTGGCCCAATGAAGCAGTTTCATGGGGAGGCAGCCAAGCTTCGTAGGAGACTTTGAACTCGGCCACCTCATTCTATCATGTCGTCGCAGCTCGCATCAAAGGGAGTCGTCCCTCCCTCGATAGCAATCGAAGAAGCCTTAACAACCTCAAAGTCGTCTCCAGCAGCGACCCGGAGAGCGAGAGCATCCAGTTTGGTCACCGTTGAGCAAGTCGGCGAATCGCATTATCAGGTTTTAGATCAGAGCGCGTATGCAAATCCAAATGCTGAATGGGTCAATCATAAGGGTGTGTTCCAATAATGTTTTTTTAAAAGTTTTTGCTGGGCTGAACTGCTCGTCCCCGCCGTGCAGGTGCTTGGCTGATGCACCCCATTCTCATCCTCGTCGGCAAAATATGCTTGGATATATTTCCAGGAATGACCCAGCAAGCCAGCTGGACAATCGTCAATTTGGGTTACTTAGCCGTGAGCTCGTGCCATCTCAGTATCACAACTCAACACCCGGCGAACTGACCCGTGATGTCTGTCCTCCCATAGATATCCTATTTAATGTTTCACTGGGCTACCGGAATACCTTTTGGATCCGAGTTACATGCCGGTGCTTATGATGATCTAACCTTTTGGGAACAAATCGACGGTGGCGAACAGTACACCCCCGCGAAGAAATTTCTCATTTGCACGCCCATCGTACTGTACGTCTTGTGTGAACTACCTACGTCAAGCACTAACACTCTGCAGATTCCTGCTTTCCACCCATTATACACATTATAATCCCTGGGCCTTTGCAGTCAATTTCTCGGCCCTCTTGTTCGTCCTCTTCCCAAAGTTACCAATGGTGAGTGCTGACTTACCCCCCCGTCCCTTGCGGAGCGCTGATTCACCCATCCGCAGCTACATGGAAAACGCGTGCGCGTTCTTCCCGACGACATGTCTGGCTTCGCAACCCCAGCATTAGCTTCGGGATCTGCGACCCCAAGACAGACCTCTTTTTACCGTAAACCATAAAACCCCAAAGCCCAGACGAATGACAACCATATTTTTACGTTTTGGTATTCGCATGGACTAATCTTCTTTTTTTTTTCACGCAATATTATTCTTCAAAATATGATTAATCTTTAACGTTTAGAAATTTAAGACGAGCCCCTAGAACTGGCCGCGAGCGTGGACCTGCAGTGTATCGAGCAGGCCACGCAACCCCTTGCCGATGAATTGATAAAATGCTCTGATACTCTTCTTTCAACTATGATACCCACAGCCTCGGGTTCCGGCCAGAATTCCGTGGAGCTCCTATATTTGATACTCCGCCCGATCACGACCTGCAACCAACCAGCGCGCCGGGTTTAAAACGTTTATGATACCGAAACCACATGTCTAACATCCAATCCAGCGTCGGCCAGGGCTGTTCGTGATGTGAATCTTCCACGGTGCGCAAGCCTCGTGCAAGCCTCGCACTTGCGCTCCCTGCCACAAAAAAAGTATCGTCCAACTTGCACCTCCCCTCGACTAATCTTTATTTTTCATCTACTAGACGCTCCATCCATCCATTACGGTTCGAGCCGTTTGGTTACAGTATCCTGCATTCAGTCTAGCCACTTGCCTCTTTGGCGCTTCCACCCGAGAGGTTGTCCTATCCGTAGGGGAAACATAACAAAGAAACGAAAAATTCGGCCAGATATTATTGCATCATCCACGCGAGTCACACAGTTCGCCTGCACTTAACCATCATTCCTGCGGGTCACAAGCCTCCCCTTTCTCACCTTTCATCCTTCCTTCCCCTAACTATTCCTCTCATTTCACCATCACCATCATCATGGGCTCCAAAGTATCAAAGCCATCGGAACCAGAGCCTCAGCTCTACGCCGTCGCCACACCACACCCTACCATGAAATGGATCTATCCAGTCTATGCCGCACCAATGGACGCGGGACCACCACCCCAACAAGAAAAGAAGGGCCGAAGCTCACCGTTAGCCTGGATAGGAGGTGAAAAATCTACCAAGAGTCGCAATGACATCCCAGTAGTTGCCGAACACCACGAACGAATCCCCATCCCTGATGGTGCGAGTATCAACGAAGATGGGACTTGGTATCACTTCCGTACGTCTTCTTCTTTGCTATCTCGGGACTAGAACGGGTTGGCTCAATATAGCGCCTTTGACATTTTAGATGTGGATGCTGGCGGAGCGGTAGACTACATACGGCCAGGCACGACGCTTCCGAACACATTTGCTGAGGCAGCACCATACGCACCACGGACATTTGAAGGGTCGATGACCCCATCCATGTCAATGGCCGGTGTTCCCTATGAAGAGTCTTATTATTCTTATCCAGCATCTCCAGCCTATCAGGGCTATCATCACCCACAACCACAACGGGTCGTCGCCGCTCATTCGGAAGTATACTCGGTCGGCAGTGCCCACCACTACCAACATCATCCGAGAGCCCGATCCGTCTCTCCCAGTCATGCTAGGGCCATGACACCGACAAACCTCAAACCACGACGGGCAACAACCCCTACACCGAAAAGATCGAGAACTCCAAACTATGAACCTGCTCCCCCGATTCCTGAACACATCGCCCCAGTACCAGTCCACTCTCGCCGCACCGTGACGCCGTTCCCGAATCGAAGGGCCCTACCCCCACCGTCTTCAACCTCGTATTCCCCTCGGACAATCGATAGCAGGAACGGCTATGTGGTTGACGATAGGGAGTATCGCGTGTTGGAGGAGCAGCAGAGAGAATATCGCGCCGAATCAAGGGAGCAAAGAAATGAATACCGGGACAGGGACCCCAGAGCAGTGGCGTATGCGGCGAGCCCTAATAGTGGAAGGACATCACGGACCTCGCCGAGGCACCACCAAATACCAGATGACGACACTACCGCCATTGCATCTCCTGATAATGGATCTGTTGTGGTCAAGTCTGTCCAATCGAGGCCGTACAGCCCAAATCCCCCCTCTGAACCCGCATTCTACGGCAACGTTGTAGATCAGAATGTACGATCAACTCAGAAATACCGAAGGCATTATCCATCGCCTAGTACGATCAACTCACAACCCGGCTCACCGCCTGATATCTACGCCTAAAACTCGTTCATGACCTCTTACGATCGTTTTTGTTTTTGACTGTATCCTCTTGCCTTTGTCGTTGTTGTTTTCTTTTTTTGGGACTTGCTGTCTTTCGTTCGATAACCGGAACTCATTGTATGGGTAGACATCAAATGGAATTTTCTTTGAACTAGTACAAAAAGGATGATACCAAAGTAAAAGCATATAGTGTCCATGCACATCTGCGACGCTCATCTTGGGGGATCAGGTTGAGGAAGAGTTGATGACTCCAGATCAGGTGCATCACCAACCGTGACCGAAGATAATTCTGGGTATGCGGATACACTCTGGTGCTCGGCTGCTTCCGAAGTAACGGGAAATGCAACAAGCTGTTCTGTCCACCGTACACGTACGTTTGAGAGACCGCTTGGGATTGCTGGTTCTGTATTGCTAGGATCCACCACTGGTGTTGGCGAACCCCACCCCCCATCACCCATACCCCAAGCACCACCGAGTGTGTCTGTCTCTTGTGGAGTGGGTAACTCGCCAGGTGGCCGAGGTTCTGCGTTGGTGGTGGTACCCAGTGATAGACTGGATAGGGGCTGTCTTGAAGGTGCGTAAGGAATGCTCGAGGAGGATGCCCGGCCGGTTGGCTCTAGTAAATGACGCATTGTTCGTTCTCGACGGCGGAACCCTTGCAGAGTCGATCCAGAAGGCGCATCTTCAATCGGGTAGCCACCCCAAAGTCTTCTTAATGTCGCTGCGGAGGAGGTTGACGCTGTTCGTAAGGACTCCAAGTTACCAGAAATGGGGTCGCTATTTATTCGAGAACTTGACCGCCACCCGGGGCCACTGATGCGAGTAAGGAGATCCTCGTGCAGCCGATCAATACTGTCATCGACATCTTCTCCTATTCCCCTTGTTAACCGGCGACGGAGGCTTGGATCTGTATCCAGGACCGTTGAAGAACGTCCAAAGCGGCCTCGTCTTAATGAATGCCTGCGAACAAGTGGTAGTCTTGGAGGTGCCAGCCGCGAGTCTGGGGCATTTGCCGTAAGAGCTCCGACACGAGTACGCAATCTTGATAAAGCGTCTTGATTCTGCGTCAATGTATCCAGCTCAGACTCGAAAGAGCTTGGACTAGTGCTCCTCACTGCGCCGATTCCAAAATCGTCATGCTCGGTGGCGACGTGCCATCCTGTCATGTCCACATCATGAAGAATAGGGTGGATTGGTTCGGTCCGCTGCCATCGTCCAGGATTGTCCTCTTCGGCGTAGACTTCGTTCAGGCTGGAGTTCCAATGAGCCCCAAACTCGCCGTCTTCGAGCTCGCTCAACGCATTTTGAAACAATTGATCACGGGTAGCACTAATAGGCGTTAGGCTGCCTTCACCGTGGCCAACTGGGCTGAAGCCGCCATCTTCATCCATCATGGCTTGCCTCCGGAACAAGGAAGGGAATCGAGTACGCGGTAAACGTGCTGGTCTACGGTTATCGTAGATTTTAGCGTCACCACGAATGGCTCCTAGGGCCTGTACCGTCCGCGAAGCTATTAAAAGCTGCCTCTCCACCGGCGTAGATTTAGCTCGTCGTTCGCTGTACTCCTGGGATGTAAATTTAGCAACTCTGATCTATCACCCAAGTTCCAGAAATACAAACCTTGACCAAAATTTCCATTAATCTGGCCGTAAACGCATCTTTCGCGTCGAGCTCCTCGACAAACTCCATAAAGCTGATTGGTCTAGCTTCTCCATCTTGATGTTTCTCGTTCCGGTGAGTTTGAATCGCATCCTGGCTGTGATCGTGGCGTCAGTCGCGAGAACAGTATCAGCAAGCCCCGACTAACACGGCGACGCGAATCTTCGCGAGCAGGACTTCTTCTGCGGCTTGAGGAGTCCTTGATAGTCGTGTTAGGATGCTAAATCATGTAGCCATATTGCCTTAACTAACCACTTGCCCATGAGAGACTGACAGGGAGGAGGTTAGAGTTTTGGACAGTTTACGGAGCTACCACGGCTGGGGCGGCACCCTTTTTACGATTCGAGGCCATTTGCGTCAATTATTGCGCTTGTTCACAAACGAAAGCGTTTACAAAAAAAAAAAAGGAAGCTGCCTAATGCAGAATGAGGGGATGCATGGGGGATGATTTGAATAATTTGGCTGGGTAAAAAGGAAACAACCAGGACGACCAATAAAGGCTGCAAGAAACAGTACAGACGTCGAATGTTGTGTATTGAATTTTTTGTGTGTGTGATTGGAGGGAGACGGTTGATGATGAAGGTCGGTCGTGACAGCATAATGCTCGGCAAGAAGGTAAAAAGTAAAAAGAACAGCGTATCCGCGCAAGAACAGGTTAAAAAGGGGGAAGAGCACATCAGAAAGACAAGATGAACCAAATCACTCGCCTTTCCTACGTGCGGAGAGAAATGGGCAACATATTGCTGCCGATGATATGTTTAAGGATGGAGAGCGCGCATACGGGTATGTATCCAAAAGCGAACATGACTGGGAGGGCTGAGATTGAATTGCAGCGCCGATGGTGGCGAATTTGAAAAAAGATGCGAGGTGTCGACGGTGGCAAAATTCCGCTCAGTAAAAGACAGGAGCTTGGTACTCCATGCCGTCCCCGTAATGAGGCTGAGGATACCCATGCATGGGAGGCGCCTGGCCTTGCATCGCCTGTGCATACATGTACTCTTGAGGCTGAGGAACGCTGTACATTGGCTGCTGATAGTAGTACCCATTCGGAGCCTGGTGGTACCCACTCCAAAACTGTTGGCCAGGATGACCCTGCATATGACCCTGCACAAAGCCTTGGCCAGGCATCGTCATATCTGGGTGAGGCTGAGGACGGTACTGGTTCGCATTTTCTTGGGGGGTCGCCTCTTTGTTCGAGTCGGAAGACATGGTCGGTCTGGACGATCCAGGCTGCTCTCGAGATGCGTTGGCAGCAGCATCGTCTGCTTCTCCGGGTCGCCGAATGGCTACTTTCGCAGACTTTGGCATTGAAAATATCGGGGTGCCAGTGTGAACGTCTAGCATGGCACCATCGGGACCATATGCGAATGCGGGACCTTGTGTACGGTTCTCAGGCTGCGGGGGGACTTGTTGGGGAGGTTGATGGAAATCGGGATGCGGTAAAGGTGGTTGCCCATAATAGGGGGGTGCGAGTCCATTTGGCGGTGGTGCCATATGCGAGTGAGAAGTGGAATGAGAATGATGATGATGAACATGACGGGCAGGTTGAGGGGGAGTATACATATGATGGCCAGGTGGGGGAGTTGGATACCCGTATGGCATACGAGGATCATACCAGACAGGTTGATCTCCATTCAGCATACCAGGGGGAGGATACGGGGCGGATGGTTGAGGGACAGGATAATGGTACCCGGCTCCAAAGGAAGGAGAGGAATATGCTGGGGAGGGCGATGGTTCGGTGAAGTTTGTGAGTAGTTGTAAAACAGGGGCATCGCGAGTTGGCTTCTGAACGGGCTCTTCTGCTGGAGGTGGTTGTACGGCTTCTTCAACCAAGGTGGTGCCTTCCTCCTTCGCCGGTACTTCGGTTGGAGGTGTATTTTCCGCTGGAGGCTTGGAAGTTGAGGTTGGAACAGCCACCTTTGGTGCACTTGGAAGGTTTTGTTCGAGAGGTGATGGTGAAGGGATGGTGCGGACATTTTCAGGAGCCACTTCCGCTTTGGGTTTGCTTTTCTTGGGAAGTTTTACGATAAATGTCCGCGGTGCGCTCTTGGGCGATGTTTCCTCGAGAGAAGCGGGTTCCGCACTAGGAGTGGCGGTCTTGACGACCCGGATGACGTTGAAGCGATGCTGTCCTGGAAGCTTGACCCTGATTCCCATCTCTTCCCCATTCTTGGGCCGATTGAGCGCGTCCTGGAAGAGGAATCCTACGGCGTGTTTTGTCCATGCGTGCTCATACCGGTTCCAAGTGGTACTATGCGCCCGTATGTGACCATAAGGACGAAGAGGGGTTTGAGGTGATTGTGGAGTTGGAGAGGCGGTAGGGTTTGACCGGGCCACTCGTCCCAAATGTGCTGCACCACCACGAGCCACTCCGCCACCACGTCCACGACCGCGTAACCCGACCCAACCGCTGCCTCTCGCAGCAACGTCGGAAGTGGCTTTGGAGCGGGCCTCTTGAATTTCTTCGACCTTTTTGAGCTCCTCAAATCCGTCGTGTTTCCACGCTTGATCGACAGGATCGACGGGGGCCGCCTGCGAAGTGCTGGCGTTCCCACCTCCTCTAGCCTTCCAAGCAGCTCCTCCGCGCTGAGAAGCCGCAGATCCCCCGCGGGCATGATCCCCCGCGGAACCGGCTGCCATTCCCCCTGCTCCTCCTCCTCGGTGTCCGCCTGTCCATTTGCCTCGCCACCATCCACTGAGGCTTCGCAAGTCCTTGTCCAACAGACGCTCGTCATGACCCCAAAACTCGCCGACACGTGGTGTGTAGGCCGGATCGTTTTCCAAGCGTTTGAGATAGACTTGCCGTGCGCTCATGCCAACGTGTCGCTTGAAAGTCGGTGGCGCACCACCACGACCAACAGAAACTGGAGTAGAATCCGTGATGGCAGCAGCAGCAGCAGCCGGATCATCCTCGAGAATTTCTTCTTTTTCCTCATTATTCTCGTGAACGATCACGTCGCCGAATTGGAGTACCGGCACATCGCCCTCTGATGCAAGGACAGCGTCTGACCAATCCATACGAGGATCGCGTAGGGCATCGAGCAAAAGTTTTCCGGAAGATAATCCGGGCTCTGAAGCATCGGACAGTGTCGAGTCGTGCCCGTTAGAGTGGCCTGGCGTGGGTTGACTCTGGCTACTGGATGGCAAATGCGAATCTGGGACGGAAACTACGCTTGATTCCGAGTGAGAATCTTCATCGTCCGTGTTTTCACTCTCAGACTCTCCATAGTCTGATTGTGCTTCACGAACAATCTCCTCGTCGCCTTCACGCCGGATACGCCCATAACGATGGCTTTGATGCTTGCTGGGCTTTCGGTTTTTAGACCCAGAATTTGGTTTTACAGAGGTTTCGGCACGCTTTGACACCGTTGTCGCGGTCGGCATGATTCTGGTGGCTATTTGGGGGGCGTCAGCGTCAAAGTTTGTCACGTAAAACAGGACTGGGTCGTACAAAAAGAATGGACAGAAGAGCTATTATCCTAAAAGTATACGGTTCGAGGTGATCGCAGTTTGAAAAGTGATGACTAAAAGGTGGGGGAGGTGGTGATCGGCTCCAAGGAGTTTTGCTGTAGAGATGTGCCGCAGCCAGGCGTTATTTTTTATTAACGATACATAATGCTATAATACATGAGAACACGCTTGTTCTCGTCGTCAATTTGAATTCTCCAACGTCAGGCTCCGTACGTTTGGCAAACCGTCATCATCGCCAACCTCTGCTTGAAGAATGGCTACTTCCACTTTTCGGCCAATTCCACGCCAACCGGTGCCTGCGCCCGCTTGTTTTTCTTGTGGGGTAAAAGAAGAGAGCGTATTGGCAATGAATGTGGCGTCGGTCAACGGGGTCAGATCTTCCGGATCTCCCAGGCACTATTTCAGAGGTCAAATTTACGAATAAGCTTTGCGGATCCAATAACGGGAACATACCCGTTTGACGTCTTCGTAGCTTGCCTCTAAACCAATGACTTCTTTGATGATCAAGGGAGGTGACGATGAGAAGGAGTGATAGAGACGCGTATCAAATGTACGGAAGAGTACTTGGTCCACTCGGAGAGTGAACCGGGAGAGGAGAAAGATGCACCCTGGCATTACCCTCTGCATATATGTGTCAGAATAGGTTTCCAATCATGTAGAAATTGACTTACCACCCGGACCAGGATTTGTGAGGATCCATTATCATGTAGCTCGTCCTCGAATAGCAGAGTTTGTCCGTAGAATAGGATTGGGTCGTGTCGTTGGAGTTCATCCATCGGAATAGCGTGCGCTGGGTTGGCCGGGTCTGCACGTTTAAACACGATCTTTGACCCTTTTCCCTCAGGGCTATGGCCCTCGTACATGGCCGTATAAGTCCAGTCGTAGGGCTTTGTCGGCACTATTGTCGGCATAGGTGTCTGCGAGTTTGGATCGGTCCTAGAGAGAAATCAGTACGGTTACGACAGGCAATCTATAGACGTACCTGCTCTTCAACCAGGCTTCAGATTGCTTCACGGTCACTGCACCATCACCCTCTGTCATCTCGCCATTCTTGACGTGCTTGAGGGCGTTTAATGTATCAAACTGGTACTCCCATCCAGACTTTGTATGTTTTAACCGTATCAGGTTGTGTCCAAACGTCATCTCCGGTAGTGGAATCCCTAATTGAGCATGCAGCTCGTCGAGGTGAGTGGCATTAGAGATTGGATGGTTTTCAGTAGAAATGTGCCATGAAGGCAATGTAATCGAGCGAACTGTATCCGATTCCTCTACGTGATGTCGCGGTACCGCTTTTGCCTCCATGGTGTTAGTTACGGTTCAAGTATGAATTTTGAACTCAGCCATGGCCACGGTAACATCGAGACCATCGTCCCCGACGCAAGATTTATGGTCTTCTATTCTAGATTCGGTTTCAAACTCGAAATCCATTCCTTCAAAGCAGATTCTCTTGCTGGGAGAGCCGCACACGGGCAAGACAACCTTGGCCGCCGCTCTCTTGAAAAAAGAAGTCGATCCTGATCATTCAAAGGATGATTTCGCACTTGGTTTTGATTGGGCAGACGTCAGAGACGATGCAGATGAAGGCATGTTACCCCCGTTTCGCCGCTTTCTAAATCTAAAGTGACTGTTAGATACCCTGGCTAGACTCTCGATATACACCGTACAGTCTTCAAATCCTGTTCATACAGGACTCGTTCCTCACGTACTACCGCCCAAAACATCACTGGCAAATACCCTCGTTATGATTGTTCTCGACTGGACAAAACCGTGGTCGTTCGTTGAGCAGCTAGAGCTTTGGTTACATTGGGTAGACGTATGGGCAAAAGGAGACGGGAATAGAGAGGTCGATGTTCTCCGCGATGAAGGCAAGGAGAAACGTGAGTTACATATAAACCATAATTCCTTACGACTACTGAAATAGAACAGTACAGTATCATCTACAGCATTACACAGAACCGACAGACGCTCCTTTGCCAATGACGACCGCTGCCATGGCCTCTTCAGCCCTGCCTCTTCCCAAAGGCACTTTTACCAGCAATTCTGCCGGTATTCCCATCATTGTAGTCTGTACAAGAGCAGACTTGATTGACGATAATAGTGACATTGCCGGTGGAGCTGCGGGTATGGGTGGGATGGTGAAGAGTAAAGGTGGTGAATGGGAGGAAAGAACCGACGGAGTGATGCAAGTCCTCAGAACAATCTGCCTAAAATG
Source organism: Serendipita vermifera MAFF 305830 (assembly GCA_000827415.1). Classification (NCBI taxonomy): domain Eukaryota; kingdom Fungi; phylum Basidiomycota; class Agaricomycetes; order Sebacinales; family Serendipitaceae; genus Serendipita; species Serendipita vermifera. The sequence continues at coordinate 38,731 of KN824313.1, read as the reverse complement.
TACGTGCCTCCACTCTTTGTTTGGAAATTCACCGACTTTAATCAGATGGAGCGGCTCTGTTCTACTCCACCCAGGTACCATCGACAACACTAGTCTTGAGGCAATATGCTCTCCACTACTTATTCACGCCAACACCACCACAGCCAGCTATAGGAAGCACCGACATCCCGGCACCGGCACGCAACCCATTCAAGTTTACGCACCCTGCTAATGCATTGGATCGTGACAAGATCGTGATCCCAGCTGGTTGGGACAGCTGGGGCAAAATCAAGATTTTGCGTGACGAATTCGAGCCCACTAGGTGGGCAGACGCTTGGGACAAGGACATGGAATCGTTCGCACTCGCCCCATCCTCACAACCCGGAAACACTTCGAAAGGACCGGCGTTAACCGAGGCCACACTGACCCCAGCGATTCCACATGGGGCCAGAGCATATTTCGGCGTTCTCGTGGGCTCGGACAGAGGTCCAGCTCCTCAATCGTTGCCGGCAATCATACAGCCGACACCAGAACAAGCGTTTTTACAACAGCATTACGAAACCCTTGCAAAGGATCCTGCGACAAGAGATCCAAGGGCGGCCTTCAGACAGCCAACGGTCGCCGTTGATGGATCGAGTATCAGCAGTACTGCTGGAGGCGCAGGAGGTGTTGGCGTCGGTGTGGTTGGACCTCTTGGTAGTAGCTCTTTCAGCCTTCCGAGTGTCGAGAAAGCATTGGTGGAGATGGAGGGCGGTAATGATAGGGAAAGAGAACGCTTGGGAGAGAGAGATGGTAGGGAGAGATCTGGTACAGCGGCACGCCCACCTGTTGCTACATCAGGTAGTGCTTCCAGAAGGGTAAGTGGTTCCTCACTGGAATGATTGACACAGGTTAACGCTGTCGCAAATAGGAGGGTAGGACGGTCCCTGCTGCACTTCAATCATCGGCTGGCAGTACGGGACGACCACAAGTCTCACCAACCAACCTTGGAACTGCCCCACGGGTACCAGGAGGACAAACTCAGCACGAGGTTTGGCACTCCCTTTGAAAGCTTGGAACAGTTTGCTCACGCCTCTCTCTCCAGGTCCTTCACAACTTCTTCCAGAGTTTGTTGACATCACGGACAGGCAGCGGTAGTGCATCTGCTTCCGCACAAGCTGGTGGAACCGGAGCCGGTGCGACGTCCAATGCTGCCTCCCAGAACCCATCGGCAGACACGCAGACAGATTGAAGAAGTCGTTAGATGTTGGAATTCCTGTTTTTTCGTACCCAATCTTTTTAGTAATCTGGATACCTCCTATCTTTTTTGCGCGGCGCTCGTTTCGCGATAACTTAAAAATCACTCACTTCCGCCACTTCCACGACCTATAATGTCGATACCAGATGATGAAGGGATTGACTATTCCGATATTGAAGCAAAGTTTGTTTGCATCAGAATTAGGATCTCACAGACGATGATAATAATCAGTGGCTTATTAGATATCAAGTAGAGGCGCGTGAAGGACTGGACACTTGCATCGTCGTCGACGGAATACCACTAGTAGACGAATCCAAAAAAGAGAGACTTCTCACAAAACTGGGAAAGGAGTTTGCGAGACGAGGATGTCCGTACCCGCCACAGAATATCCATATGCCATGGAATGACAAGGCAGGAAAAAGCAAAGGGTACGTGGTTAGAGCTTGAATTGGGACGAAATGTATTTACGGATTGCATCTAGATTCGCTTTTATCGAGTTTAATACGGCGGAAGAGGCAGACCGCGCACGGCATACGATGGACAAACACCCGTTTGACGCTAAACATCGATTCAGCGTAAACACGCTTACGGAAATAGATTCTTACATCGATATGGACGAAAAGTTTGTAGAGCCAGAGCCAGAAGAGTTCAAAACCAAGGTTCATACTTTCCCTTTTCAGTGTCTGCTATGGCTGAGAGCTGGTTCATAGGAACATTTACGAGCCTGGTTAGCGGATCCACAAGGGAGGGACCAATATGTCACCTATCGTGCGGATGATGTGACCGTCTACTGGCATGGGAAGCCCGCGCAGACAGAGATTGCCGAGGAACGACAGGTACACACATTTTGATCTATACCGCCTGCACAGTGCTTAGATTCTCACTTGCAGAATTGGACCGACCTTTACGTTCAATGGTCTCCGCAAGGGACATTATTCGCCACCATGCATCGACAAGGTGTCAAGCTATGGGGTGGTCCCTCTTTCCAACTGATCCAGCGGTTCGCCCATCCTTTAATCAAGCGTGTCGACTTTTCGCCAGACGAGCGATACCTCGTCACGTTTGAGCGAATCAGTATCCCAGAGAATGCACCACAAGGCCCACAGTACCTAGGAAAGGAAAACGAGGGAGATTATGTTGCGGTATGGGATGTGAAGACTGGACATCTGAAGCGTACATTCCCGCGTTCGTTCCCCGTTGGCGAAGACGAGGCGACGTCGAAGAATCCCATGTGGCCTCCACTAAAATGGAGCCATGATGGTAAATACGTCGCGAGGATCACTCCTGGTCAACAGATTAGCGTCTATTCCCTCCCAGACTTTGGACTCGTCGACAAGAAGAGCATCAAGATTGAAGGTGTCGTCGATTTCGAATGGTGTCCTCTTGGTGATAAGGATTATGATGAAGATGCAAAGGATGCCAAGGGAAAAGGTCCCAAAAAGGCGAGAGAAAGCATGTTGGCTTATTGGACTCCCGAAATTGGCAATCAACCAGCCAGAGCGAGCTTGATGAGCTTCCCCAGTCGGGTTCAGCTACGTTCCAAGAACTTGTTCAACGTTTCCGATGCAAGTATTACCCGAGTTTTGAATAGTAACAAGTACTGATACCACGCACACAGTGCAAGATCTTCTTCCACAACCAGGGTGACTTCCTGTGCGTCAAGGTCGATCGACATACCAAAACCAAAAAGCCCGCTTCTTGTAATCTTGAGGTGTTCCGACTTCGCGAAAAAGACATCCCCGTAGAAGTCTTGGAGCCAAAAGGTGAGCCCGAATCAAGAGTACCTGCTCACGTACTCATGTCTTGTCAGACACTGTCATCGACTTTGCATGGGAGCCCAAAGGAGAACGATTTGTGATCATTTCGACAAACGACCCGAACTATGGAACAGGGGTAGTTGGCGTCCAAATCAAGACGGATGTATCATTCTACCAACTCGACCGCGCCAGAAATGACTTCCGCCTCCTGAGTCAGTTACTTTGACTTGATATCTACTGAGGGGCTGACGTGACTCCAGAAACGCTTGGTGCCCGCACTACCAATGTCATTAAATGGTCGCCCAAAGGACGTCATGTCGTGCTTGCCAGTATGGGCTCTGGATCCAAATCTGACCTAGAGTTCTGGGACGTGGACTTTAATGTGGACGACTTTAGTCGCAAGGATCCTGCTGCTCCTGTTGCTGAAAGAAAAGAAGAATGGGGCGCGGGTATGCAGATGATGACTTCTGTCGATCATTATGGTGTGACAGATGTCGAATGGGATCCGTCTGGAAGATATGTCGCGACAAGTGTTAGCGTCTGGCGGCATTCGGTGAGTACTTCGACTTCGCGCCTTTACTATGCTCATACGGTTTACTTTAGGTGGAAAATGGATACGCGATATGGGACTTCCGTGGACAAGAGCAACAACGTCACTTAGTGGATCGGTTCAAACAATTCGCATGGAGACCACGACCACGCACACTGCTTACGAAAGAACAGCAGAAAACGATACGGAAGAATCTCAAGGAGTACAGCCGACAGTTTGAGGAAGAGGATGCGGCGCAGGAGAGCAATGTTAGTGCAGAGCTCATCCAGGCTAGGAAGCGAGCCATCAACGAATGGAATGCATGGAGAGCCAGGGTCAAGAGCGAGACACCGGCCAAAAAGAAGACAGCCAAGAAGCTGGAGGAAGAAAAGGAGGAAGCTGTCGAGTTGATTGACGAGCTTATTGACGAGACTGTCGAAATCTTGGATTAATTCGTTTTTGCTGTTACACGATGATACAGACTCTAGCCATCTATTACTTGGACGCGTTATTGAGCTGATAGCGGGTTTCTGTCCCTGTGGACTGGACAACCAAAGAACCGTTTGCTACCCCCTTTTGTAGAGCTCTTTCGATGCGGTGTCTCAAGTGTTTCCTGCCTTGTTCATGTACCCTTTGTGCGGTAAAGCTGAGAAGTTGTTATTCAAAGTCGGTGTGGATATAATTTACTCACCTTGATATCTCGTCTACCGTCAATCCTCCAGTCTGAGCGTGCAATGGGTGAGCTTTGATAGAGTTCTAGTGGGATGTTCAATGTCGAGTCTCAAGAGCCCACTATTCGCATACCTCGACGAGCTTTGTGAGTGGCGGAATGAGCATTATTTATTGTATAAATGGGGGTTCTTGATACTGATTAAAGGCGAGTCTCGGGGATGCCCAAGTGTTGTAAGCCTATGGTGGCTGGTTGCGCTCAGGATGGCAAGGACGCGAAATAGCCTTCAAATAGGAAATATTCCAACTTTCAGAAATATTATTTATTATTTATTTAGATTCCATAAGACCTCAACGCACACTACGAGGGTATTCACTTTGGCTCTGGCTGTTTGTATTCCTTCGAGGGACACGCAATCTTGGTTTCAAACTATGACTTCGATTGGCACAGGCTACGATCTCTCTGCAAGCACTTATTCTCCTGATGGTCGTATCTTTCAGGTAGAGTACTCTATGCGTTAAAATGGACCCACTAATGCTTCGTCAGGTCGAGTACGCAAACAAGGCGGTAGAGAATTCAGGGTATGCACACGCGTTCATCATCTCCAAACTTGGTTCTTCTTGCTAAACAGGAGACAACTTGTGCAGAACTGCGATTGGATTACGCGTCAAGGATGGCGTCGTCCTTGCAGTGGAGAAGATCATTCACTCGAAACTACTGATGCCAGAGTCAAACAAACGAATACTTACAATAGATAAACATATTGGCTATGTACGTGTTCTGCCTTTGTTGATTCACTAGGGCTGAAGTGAAAATTGGATAGACGTCGAGTGGCCTCCTCGCAGACGGTCGTCAATTGGCCAATCGAGCACGAGACGAAAGTCAATCATCCAGAGACTTTTACAGGGAGCCACCGACATTGAAGGTAGGCGAGAATTTCTGGTTTCAAACCCGGGTCCACTAATTTCTGGATTATAGACCATCGTCAATCGTCTTAGCTTGTTCATCCAAGCATATACTCTCTATTCCTCTGTAAGACCCTTTGGATGCACTTCGTTACTTGCATCGGTGGATAAGCACGGCCCTGGCCTATATGTGATCGAACCGAGTGGCATCAGTCTGGTAAGCCGTTTCATCTCGTCTATGTGCCGGTACTGAAGTACTCTCAGGGTCATCATGGAGCAGCCGTTGGTAAAGGCAGACAGCTGGCCAAGACGGAGCTTGAGAAGCTCAAGCTCAACGAGCTAAGTATGCGGCAAGCGGTTTATGAGGCAGCGCGCATGTGAGTGACATCTAAATCTATCCTAAAGTATCTAATAATGTGATAGCATCCATCTCGTTCACGATGATGCCAAGGAAAAGGATTTCGAGTTAGAAATGTCCTGGATTGGAGCAGAGACGAACAATATACATCTCCCAGTACCAAAAGACTTGTTTGAGGATGCAGACAAACAGGCTAGAGACGCATTGTTGGAGGATATGGAGGACTAGAATCCCTGTAAATAGCCAAGAACAAAACTCTTGTCCCGCCCGAATTGTGGTCGAAGTCCCGCCACACGTCTTTTATTCCCCACCACGATCGTCTCTTTCCGAGAGCACGAAAGCTGGCACCTTTAACGTTATTCTAATACCAACACTATCATTCCTTTAATACCATATCCCACTCCTAATGTCCGATCGTAATCGCGTCCGTTTCACCACAAAGGACAGCTACGACGACGACGACCAGGATGAACGCGAACCAGAACTCCAAATTCGCTCTCCTACAGAAAGTTATCGGCATCACGAAGCTGTCACGGGCAACCATCGACCTCTGACTGGTCGAAAGGAGTCATTCGGGAGCCCTAGGACGCCATCGGTCTCTACTCGCAATAATGTTCGTTTCATACAAGGTCCTACCGTTCGCAGTCCCCAAATATCCAGCCCTGTCATTCGTGATCCAACGCCTTACCATCATGACATGCCCCTTTCCGAGGAGGAAGATGAGGACTGGTCGGCAGAGGAAGAAGGAGCAGAGGAGCATATCAAATACCCGACTCCAAGCCAATCTTGGCAGGATAACATACCTGATGTGATTCCCCTGGATCGTCAAGCCACAATGGCTCCTCCCAGAGAGTCGCCCCACCTGCTGTCTCCAAACTATGGTGTAGCACCTCTCAATCTCTACCGCCGTCGGTCTGCAAGAAAAGACGGAGCAAGTGACGAGGACACACTCAACGGAGATGGAGATAGTCCCGCCAAAGACAAGGACTATTTCGTGGCCCATCCGACTTCTCCTCCTGCAGCTCACATGCGCCACAACGAGATGATGCGATCCCCTAACGTACTTCGTCCCGTACTCAAGCATACGAACACGCAAGATCTAGAAGAAGGCGGCGTACCACATCGTCGTGGTATGGTAGAGAATCTGATGAGCCTTTATGGCCTGTCGAAACGTAAAGCCGATCGTGATGATCTTACACTTTCACGGGACGGTACTTCTCTTCCAGAGGCTGCTCAGCCAGAGAGACTACGTCCGAGGATGCAACGCACCGATTCTACTGCATCTGCTCTGGGGTTGACAGAACCTCGGCCTCTGGATCCGGATCATCCCCTCATCACGGGAGTAAAACGTAACACGAAGGGAAAAGGGGTCGCGGAGCGCATCATGCATCGACATACAAGCCGTGGTCCAAAGCATGTAGTCTATCATGTCGCCAGTATGTTTCTGGATTGATCTCCGACGTACATTGTGCTGATCATTAACAGGTATGACGGAGCGGCAGATCTTCATCCTGCGACTTGCCAAGGCTCTCATGACATTTGGGGCACCATCCCACCGAATCGAATCACAGCTAGATGCAACAGCCTCAGTTCTGGAGGTAGATGCCCAATTCATCCATCTACCTTCCGTCATCATCGCTTCTTTTGGTGACACGGAAAGTCAGACGAGTGACGCCCACTTTGTGAAAGCCAATGGCCGCTTGGCGCTCGGGAAACTTCACAATGTCCATCAAGTATACCGTCAAGTCGTTCACGATGAAATTGGTGCAGAGGAAGGTACCGTCATGCTCATGAAGCTGCTCAAAGAGAAACCATTATATGGCCTCAAGACGCGTTGTCTCATTGCGTTTGCCTGCTGCGCCCTCATTTGTCCACTCGCATTTGGCGGGTCTTTCTTGGACATGTGGGTGGCTGGTACGGGAGGTGCCATTTTGTGCTTTTTGCAACTCCGTGCGGCAGACAAGAGCGCCATGTATGCAAACGTGTTCGAGTATGTTCTTCTCTACTTTCTTTCGAATCCGAACTCAATGCTATGAATAGGATCTCTGTCTCCATTCTGATCTCTTTTGCCGCCCGAGGTCTATCTACCATTCCTGGACATTTATTCTGCTACGAGTCGATCTCATCATCTGGGGTTGTTCTTATACTTCCAGGATACCTGATTCGTAAGCAGCACCTGTTACGAGTGGACCCTGCTGACACCGATAAAGTATGCAGCGCCCTCGAATTAGCGTCAAAGAACATTGTGAATGGCAGCGTTCGAATGATATACGCCATCATCTACTCGCTATTTCTCGGCTTTGGTCTGACCATTGGTTCCGATCTGTACTACATTGTGGACCCTCGCGCACGTCAGCTACGCAAAGACGAAGCGAGCTCGAACTATACGACCATTTATGTCCATGGAAGCTTTGTCGCAGACAATTCTACAGACATTCCCGGGTTTAACGGATCGTTCAGCTTCTCAAATGCTACGGCCAAGATTGACGCAAATTACGAGGTTGGCTGTCTCCGAGATCCATCTTGGCCATGGTACCGGCAGAATTTTCCATTCTGGACATTATTCCTCCTTGTTCCGGCCTATAGCCTCTTTTCGAGCTCTTGGAACCTTCAGCCACTCAAGAGTACCCAGTTGCCTGCGATGATCATTATCAGTTGCGCTGCATTTGCCGCAAACACCGCGGCGAATCGCTTCATCCTCAATCGAAGCGATGTCGTGAGCGCTATTGGCGCATTTGTTGTGGGGTAAGTGCTACTTCGCTTGGTATGATCACACTATTGATACATTCAAAAAGAATCCTGGGTAATGCATATTCGAGGATCTTTCGAGGAACCGCATTTCAATGCATGGTGATTGGAGTCCTCTTCCTCGTCCCTGTAAGTCTCGTTGCTGCTATTTTCGAGTCGGGCCGCCAATTAATTTGTATCCTCTATAGTCTGGAATTGCTGCGGCAGGTGGGCTATCCGAGAATTACACCGGGCAAGACGGAGATCAGTACACTACCGGGCTGGCGATTGGCCTCCGGATGGTTCAAGTCGCTATCGGTATTACCGTTGGACTGTTTGGGAGTGGGCTAATTGTGTATTCTTTTGGTTCGAAGAAGCACGCGGCCCTATTTGCGTTCTAAATAGATTTCGAATCCTCCCAATTTTCACAATAACAGTCCATTTTCTATTTTTGATTGCTACCTATGACGCCCATTAATGGCATTTTGCTTAAACTCTACTGATATCTAGTGTAAGCCGGCTGCTCTTTCTTTGTATCTCCCTCGTTCTACGCGGTGACTCAAATGAAGTGCGTCGAGAGCCGGCGTAGCTTGAATTGAGCCATGGTATGAAGGCACTGAAGGATGATAGCTGGAGCGATTCTGTTCCGGACCTTCTCGAAGTTTCTGCTTGTGGATACGTCCACGGGACAGCGTTCATCTCCGAGCCGGCTTTCTGCTCCATGTAGCTACTATCTTCTTCCACTGTGACGGATTTCTGTGCGCGTTCGTATATGTGGCCGTCCCATTGCCCAGAACGGGCGAGTATGGAGATTGAGACGACCAGATTGATCGTGATGAACACCCAGCCGAACCAAGCAAACGCCAGCATTGCTTGGAGGATTCGACACTGGGAGAATACGCTGCAGTAATTGAGATTCATCCATAGTGCCTAGAAGGAGAAACAAAATGAGTATTTGCTTCTTAGGGGCCCGGGCATGGGACTACGTACCGAGCATGCAGCAGCTCCACCAAGCCATACGAAGCAGAGAATACCGTTGGCTATCACCTCGAACCAGTTACGTGATATCAGAGCACGTGGAGTTTTGGTCGCAAGAACTACGAGCCTGAGGAACGTCAGCTGTGCCACATGAGGTCTGGCTGGATAGTCTTACATGGTGATGGAAAAAATGAGACTGACAGAGCCACAGAAGCACAATTCGGCGACTGGTTGGTCTGTTGTGGGAGTCATCAGACACGGTTGCTGTACTGGGCAATATGCGTACCGTAGAACGATTTTCCATTGAAACCCGAGAAACGAACGTTGTCTCTTGGCTGAATTGTAAAGGCAATGCGGATAATAGTGAAAACGAAGAGTCCACAACTGGTGAGGGAGAGTAGGATGTAAAAGATGGTCTTGTAGATAACGAGGGTCTTTGAAGAGAACATTTGCGATTTCGATATGAAGAATCCAGATAAGGTGTCCAAAGAAGAGAAAAGTGTCCAAATAGTGATACAGATACGATTCTTGATACAGGATTTATGGTGTGGCCACACCAGGTGTAAGGAGGGAGAGGAGTATTTGAGAGCAGGCGTGTGTTAGCATATGACGGGGGTCCAGTTAGCTTTATTCGAAAGAGACGTGCATATAAGGGTCGGAAAACGGTTGACAAGGGCAACTCGGCGTGAAGCCATTGGCGGTCAGAGGGCATGGCGACCAGTGTCCTACGGACTATTGAACATTATTGAATCCATAAAAACATCTTTTTTGTGCGCTCCGTGGTATTTCCGTACTAGCTTCCCCACTGTCCTCGGCGCAACTGCCCAGGAAAGGACCGGGGGGGGAATTCATATACATTTGTCAATGTGACCTAATCCTCGTCTTCGGATCCCAAGGTGATATCAATTCCGAGTTCCTGAGCACGGTCAATAGCAGCTTTGAGACGCGTGTCCGCAAAGGCCAACAGATCGTCGAGGATTTCCCTTTGTCCTTAGAAATGTCACCTTAGAGTATTTAAAGCGCTAGCGGCGCAAATATAGCTACCTTTAGCGTATTCATTAATCATCTGGCGTATGTCGCTTCTCACCCCAACCAGGGGAGGCGCGTTGCGTTCCGGAGGACGGGGCAGTTTCGCCTGCAAGTCTCTAAGCATCTCTGGAAGGACTTGGCCAATCTCCAACTGAAGCTCTGCGTTCTTTACGTCTTCGTTGTCTTCGTCGTCATCGTCCATTTCGTCCTCCCGCGGGAACCCTTCTTCCAGCCTTCGCCCGACCTCATCCCACACCGCTTGTGCGTCCCCTTGGGCACCACGTGCAATGGTAAATCTATGTTCGGAGCCGGGAAGCTTTAATAGGAGGGTGTCATCGGGGTTGGCCGGTAGCGTAAAGCCGTAGCCGAGGAGAAGCTCCGAGTTGCCTTTGGGTCCATAGTTGTTGAAGAGCTCATCTCCCGATTGAATAGCGTTGTGGGATACAAGTGAGAGGCTCTTTGGAGATGGATTATCCGAGTTACGATCGCGTTGGTCAATCGACCACGAGATGGGCGTTCCGCGTGCGTGATTTAGCGCGTCTACGAGTGGGACGAGAACCGGTGCAGCTGTGGGGTTGAAGAGCGAGGGAGGATCTTCCATGAGAGAAGATGGAAACGCGCGAGAGGAAAGCCATGTCTGTGCGCGGATGAAATTCTCCCTAACGAGATGGTCAATACAATATCTTCTATGTAGAGTAACAAGTACGATACCATGTAAAGTCCTCTTCTGTGAGATGCAAGGTTTGGAGATATGTCAATGCCACCCGCCACCCTTCCTGCCACTGCTGTTTTCGTTCGACGGTCGCGGCGTAGAGATTTGTACCGCGTAAGAGCTCGAGTTCTTGCTCGCTGAAAAATAGTGGCGTGGTTAAGCTGGTCGGGAGAGTGTCTATATATTCTTGGTGTCGCAAGATTTTGTTGATCTCGTCGGGTTGTTTACTACGTTCCATAAGGTTGATGCTTTCGTAATACTTGAACACTCACACTGCTTCAATCTTCATTCTGCATGCTGCCGAATGTAGGACCAGATATGCACAGACGGCCTCTCGATCGTTTAGGGTGCATTGGCTACCTACGAGCGATTGCAATGCATTTTTGGCCACTAAAGGTGTAAGAATCAAGTCAAAAGGACACGATACGATCGTGCTGTCCTTGTCCAGTGTGGTAGACGTAAAGAGGGAAAAGCCGTATGGCCCCTGAGCAAAGAACGCGCTTGGATGAATATAAGCTCCATTCTGCTGCAACCATCTTCGAAACGCTTTCGTCGTTTGGGTTTCTTGATCCATCGTGCAGGTAGAGGAAGAGTCTGAATCGATGGCATCTCACATTCAAAAGTCACGCTAGCATTTCCACGGAAAAAGTTCTTCCAAAAAAGCTATTACAGGGCTAAGCTGAAGGTTAACATATGATAGTGAATCATGTCACGGGCATAAGTCAGGCAAGTGAGAAGAGAGAGACGGTGATCGGAGAAGGAGGAATTTTTGAAAAACGAAAGGACAATCTCAGTCTCTTGAATAATATGGAGGGAGGGTTTTCATTGGTGGTTAGCTCTACTTATCCTTGGGGCTCTTGCCCTCTTTGCTTTCCTTGCTTTCTACACTGGGCAAGTTCTCCCAGCGAACTTTACCCTCTTCAAACCATTTTTCATTGACCAGTGCTTCCCTATCTGCCCAGAGCAATCTATACACGAGCTTGATGGTGCCCTCGCTCACACCAGCCGTAGCCCCAATCTCCTTGAGCGAGACCGAGTACCCAAAGAGCATGGCGGTAAAGTAGATGATCCCACTGGCAATCGACACCGGGGATCGACCACTGCCTACATCCCTCGCGCGTGCTCTACCGGCGACGTCGGAGCAATACGCCTGCAGCGCAGGTGGGAGCGCGAGGTAATTGCAATAACGCGCCATCAAGTCTTCAGGCGAAGTCGAGTTGGTCGAACCCGCACCACCAGGCAAATCAGCACCATTCGCACTGCTGCCGGCTCCATTCGACGGGCCAGCGGCACCACCACCACCGGTAGCCTCTCCTCCGGCGCCGGCGTGGCCACCCGGATTGGCGGCGGTTGCACCGGGGGTGAGGTTAAACGCGCGTTCGAGGGCCTTGTAGCATTGCCCGATTTGCTTTTTGGGTACGTTTGTGAGCTCGACGATTTCGCGGAATGTGCGGGGTACGGCGGCTTGCCGACAGGCGATGAAGAGACAGGCGGCAACGATGGCGTCTGGTTGTTTGCCCCGGAGCAGTTTTTCTTCTTCGCATCGTCTGTAGAGCATCTTTGCCGTGTCGGATACGGAACGAGGGAGCGAGTATTGGTCACACATGGACTGGATTTGTTCAAAAATAACGGTTAGAGAGCGTTGAGACTTTTCGTTTGAGAGACGGGCCGAGGCACGCTGTAATTCTCGAGAATGACCTGTATTGCCATCTCGAAAGGAGATTGAAGTTGAGAGCGTATCGAGGCCCTCGTAGATCGGGTTTGTCGGCCCTCCTACACGGGACGGGTCGTCGCCTTCTTCATTGGCAAAAGTCTAATCATACAGTACTTTGTGAATATCGTAGACAGTTTTGGGTTAGTAGTAGTCACTCACTCGCCCTAGAGACGAGCAGGCGCTTTGTCAGCGGGTGCTCTCCAAAAATCGACACAAAATAAAATCCTCAAAAATACGCACATTCGCTCCTTGTATCAACAATTCTGTCACCAAGAACCAGCCCACACCCCCTGCAGACGAGATCTCCCGAGCTGAATTCCTCTTCAATGTTCGGCTGACTATCTCTGCACTCTGGGCAGATGAGCCGTACGGCCAGGTCTTGCTTTGGGAGTTGTATTCTCGGGGCTTGAAGGGAAGACCCTGCATACGGGTCTGCGAGGGGGAAGGGCTGGGCGATCGACATTATTAAAACCGGTTGTGGTGGTTGGGGTCAAAGAAGGCGTTGCGCCAAAGAGTGGCGAACGGTCTCCCGCTTATCCTATGCGACGACTCAAATGCAATTCATTCAATTATGTTATGCATAACAGTCATCATGAGCAAACCAGCCACAACCAGCAGTGTCGTCATACTCGCGCAGGTCCGCGCAGGCTCGATCGAGGAAGACGTCTGCACCAGGGCCTCACCGCTTGCCCTTGCCTCTTCCAGCCTTTCCACCCCTACCCCTGTCTCTACTGGCAAAGGCCGTCGCACCCTTGCCCTTGGTCGCGTACCGGACCGCTTTGCGCACGTTTAGGACGTTCTCTCCACTTCCTTCGCCACCTGCCGCGTCCTTGCGAGGTCGTTTTGCTGACGCGGTCGATGAGATCGGGTTTCGCTCGAGTTTTGAGAGGAGCGCGAGTGCGGCTGACTTTTCTGATTCCACGTTACCCTCGTTGGGATCAAACTGGGGCGAATAGATCAGTGTCTGTTATGTACGGAGGCAGGCTGCCCACCTTGCGCTTGATACCCCGGAGTTTTGGTTCTCCTTCGAGTTTTTTGTCGAATCTGGTCCTATGTTAGAATAGATGGGGTGCATTGCGAGTTCGCCACTCACTTGCCCATACTGGCCGTGCTGACTTTTGCCCTGAGCGCATCCCTCCTTAGCATACCCTTCTTGTCGTCCTTGGACAGTGCATCCCATGCGTTACTGTCTTTCAAGCCGGTCGAAGTCGACGCAGCAGTGGCAGAAGGTCCCATGGCCCTCGCCTGATTCGCCGCACGCTGCTTTTCGTTCTTAGCCACTCTGGATTTCCGCTTATCACGTGCTTCCTTGACAGGATCATAATCGTCGGCTGCAAGCGAACCCATTAGTTTTTCAATTAGATCCCAACTCGCCGACTCACGAGCATTGGCAGGGACCTCTGTGATCCACTGTTCCTCAATCTCTTTATTCTTTCCTTTACGTCCCCATCGATCCACCCAATCCTGTTTTTCCTCATCCCATACTTTTTTCTCCCTCTTCGTCTTTTGGATCCCCCTTGCTTTGGCGAACTGTTCCCATTTCGTGGGTGGTTTCGGTTTAGGCAACGGTTTTGCACGAGGTAAGGGTGTTTCGATCGACGGTAAGATTGCCAATGGCCCGTCTGCCGTTTTTTGCACGGGGAGACTGAACAGGGCGTTGACGAGAGCTTGTACACCGTCTCGTGCGACCGAGAGGAGGTATGCTTCTTGGTCGGCACTGTATTTTGAGAATGTCAGTGGGTTGCAGGTTTGCACGCACGAGCATGCGCACCTGTACTCCTCGGGTTCAATGTCGTTTGGGTCGAAAACGGCCAAGAGACCAGTGTCGACGACGAGTGGGACGTCTTTGTTGACCTCTGTTGAGCGGCCTTTCGAGGTCGATGCGAGCAAGCCACTCACGTCCATAGTGGTCGAAGGTCAAGTGCTGGGGAGTGTGGGTCGGCGACGAAAAATAGCAGATAAAATATTCAAGTATAGATAATCTCTTTTAAGAATAATAAGCATATCTCTGGGTGGATTCTCGAGAATAAGTGTCCGGGGTCTAGCGGAGTTGCGGGCTTTGATGACGCGACGATGAATCCTGAAAATAATTTTCAAAAATTCCCGAATAAATAGAATAGAGTTTAAGAAGTCAATAGAGTTTACTGAATACAAATTCAGGGCCGTAGGAATATTCTACCAATACTTTTTTTAATTGGCCGACACCTTGGAGACTTTGTCAAATATGTCCAAAAGAACGAAAAACGCGTGTTTTAATAATTTGGGGTTGCCAGGGCTGTCAGAGACCAGGGATAGGGGCTGCTTGGGTTTGTTTGGTCCAAAGTCACGGGACGCGTAGAATATAATCAGGTCGCGTCCAGGCGGAGTTTGAAATCTGCAAGTTGTCTTCCGACCACATCCCTCGCGCGTACCCAAACACCTTCCATCCAAACAACGCGTCTTTCATCATCTTCAATCATGTCTGCTGCAGTATACTCCACTCCTACTTCAAAGGCTGCAAATGCCCTCACCGACCTCTCGTTGACGACGCCCGTCAAGAACGTCGACCTCGCTTCCAAACTCGCTGCTGCTCCTGCTGAGCAACAGACCGAGGCTGCGGCGGAGGAGGCCCCCATCGAGGACTTCCGTCTCCGCTTCGTCGGCGACGTCGACATTGACGAAAAGGACGAGCCTCTTCTCAAAGAGTCTCAGCGTCGTTTTGTGCTCTTCCCCATCCAGTATCACGAGGTGAGCAGATTTTTTTTAGTCATTTTGCTTAGTCAGCGATGCTCATTTGCCACACCTTTTATAGATCTGGCAAATGTACAAAAAGGCCGAAGCATCCTTCTGGACTGCAGAGGAGATGGATCTCTCCAAGGATCTTCACGATTGGGAGAACAAGCTCAACGACAACGAGCGCCATTTCATCTCGCACGTCCTTGCCTTTTTCGCTGCTTCCGACGGTATCGTAAACGAGAATCTCGTAGAGCGATTCAGCGGTGAAGTTCAAGCTGCCGAAGCCCGCTGCTTCTACGGTTTCCAAATCATGATGTACGTTCAGCTCCAGTCGGGTTTCGACCTAGTCTCACATTTCACAGGGAAAACATTCACTCCGAGACTTATTCTCTCCTCATCGACACCTACATCAAGGATGCCGCCCAACGCGAGTACCTCTTTGACGCCATCGAGAACATCCCCTGCATCAAGCGCAAGGCCGACTGGGCCCTCAAGTGGATCTCTGACCGCCGCTCCACATTCGGCGAGCGTCTCATCGCATTCGCCGCCGTCGAAGGCATCTTCTTCTCCGGCTCCTTTGCATCCATCTTCTGGCTCAAGAAGCGCGGTCTCATGCCCGGCCTGACCTTCTCCAACGAGCTCATCTCCCGCGACGAAGGCATGCACACCGACTTCGCCTGCCTCCTCTTTGGCCATCTCCGCAAGCGTCCTCATCCCGACACCGTCAAGCATATCATCATGGAGGCCGTCACGATCGAACAAGAGTTCCTCACCGACGCACTCCCCGTTTCTCTTATCGGCATGAACAGCACTCTCATGAATCAGTACATCGAATTCGTCGCTGATCGTCTCCTTGTCGCCCTCGGCAACGAAAAGGTCTACAACGTCCAGAACCCCTTCGACTTTATGGACATGATCTCCCTCCAGGGCAAGACCAACTTTTTCGAGAAGCGCGTCTCGGACTATGCAAAGGCTGGTGTCAACCAGAGCGCTGCTAGAGGCAAGGAGACCGAGACTGGCACCGAAGCCGCCGCCAACAAGGGCAGCTTTATCCTTGACGAGGATTTCTAAACGGTGTTGCTGATGATGGTTATTGTGATCTTCCTCGCCGACTTGAAACAGTGTGTACGAGTCGGATATGTGTCTTATTCTCCGGATATGCTATGTTCTCTCCCAAAAATTGTATCTTCCCTTATACTCCAACAATATATCCGTACTTACTATGCGATCAAAAATGTGTGCAATGAGTTTTTGAATCTCCGCTTGTGCTCTTCATGATCCGAACCGCGTCGGCCAAATCTGCACGGTCGAGCGGACCTCTCGCGCTCGTCCGAGCTGGCGGCGCTCAACAAACGCCCAAATATGCCCCGAAGTTAACTACCCGTCTGTTATCTATTCATTCCGTGTTGCGTAATGGTTACGAAAGGTACAAAGTAAAGGTGAGTAAACGTCACACCAAGTAAACAGCTTCTTGAGCCGCTTCGTGATTGGTGGACCGTGGACCCAAGCATTCTTTGAACTGACGAACCATATGTTTGCTCTTGCCGGTCAACGTTGGTTCGCCCACCCACATAGAGTCACTTGACCACTCCCGCCTACAACCCTCA
This sequence comes from Serendipita vermifera MAFF 305830, assembly GCA_000827415.1. Classification (NCBI taxonomy): domain Eukaryota; kingdom Fungi; phylum Basidiomycota; class Agaricomycetes; order Sebacinales; family Serendipitaceae; genus Serendipita; species Serendipita vermifera. Next base: position 21,814 of record KN824313.1, on the reverse strand, counting down.
ACGTACAACTACCAGGAACAATTTTCGTAAAATGAGTACGACTTCTGCACAATTAGGATCGTTCAAGATTCCTCAGGTCGAGAATGAACCGATGGTGAGTTCGTTCACAAAACGCCACCCTGATATTCTCCATCCAACCCTTTTTCGGGACGATGGCGATGGCGATCCACTCGGTCGACCGTCCTTAGTATGAAATTTATTCATTTCAACTGGACTAATGCTCTTTTTCAGCGTTCGTATGCACCTGGCTCACCGGAGAGAAAACGGCTAGAAGATGCGATCACAAAGATGAAGAGTGAGCTACCATTCGACGTGCCCTGCGTTATCAACGGACAAGAGGTGTGTATCACTGTTTGCACAATAACTACTTAAACAGTAACTCTATATCACAATTCAGATCCGCACAAACGCCACGGGTAAACAACCCATGCCGTCCTGCCACGCAGATCACCTCTGCACGTACCACAAAGCCGACGAGGCAACTGTCAAGCGCGCCATTCGGGATGCGTGCGCAGCCCAAAAGGAGTGGGAGGATATGCCCTGGAATGACCGTGCCGCCATCTTCCTCAAGGCTGCGGATCTCATTTCGGGCAAGTATCGTGAGCAAATTTTGGCTGCGACGATGCTTGGGCAAGGGAAGAACGCGTGGCAAGCGGAGATCGACGCAGCGGCTGAGGTAAGTAAACCCTCCAATTCATTCTTCATGATCTCACAAACTCTAGCTGTGTGACTTCCTCCGCTTTGGAGTCAAGTACGTCGAAGATTTGTACGCCCAACAACCGCCCAAGAACGCACCGAATACATGGAACCGCGTGGAATACCGCGCGCTCGAGGGGTTCACCCTCGCCATCTCTCCTTTCAACTTTACCGCCATCGGTGGTAATCTCGCTGCCACCCCAGCCCTAGTTGGCAATGTCGTCATCTGGAAACCATCGCCCGCCGCGACATACTCCAACTATCTCATCCATAAAGTCTTCCTCGAAGCTGGACTCCCACCTTCCGTCATCCAGTTCGTGCCTGGTGATCCTGAAGTTGTCGTGCAAGAGGCACTCAAGGACCGCGAGTTTGCTGCCCTTCATTTCACGGGGTCTACTGCCATCTTTAGGATGTTGTGGAAGCAGATTGGAGAGGGTGTGGGTGAAGGACGGTATAGGAGCTATCCGCGCATCGTTGGCGAGACTGGAGGGAAAAACTTCCATTTCGTCCATCGGTCTGCTGATATTAAGAATGCTGTTCAGCAGGCTGTTCGTGGAGCCTTTGAGTACCAGGGTGAGTAATGTACAAAGGGTTTGTGTGACGGAAGCTGACGAGAGTACAGGCCAGAAATGCTCTGCTCTTTCTCGTCTTTATGTCCCAGCTTCTATATGGCCACAGTTCAAGGAACAACTGCTTGCTGAGACCGCGAAGATCAAGGTCGGACCGTCAGAAAAGTGGGACAACTTTATGGGCCCCGTCATGTGAGTACCACGTAGCATTCTACGACCAGCTCGTTGACATCCTGCCAGTGGAAAGCCTGGGTTTGACAAGATTATGGGATATATCGCCAAGGCAAAGGAGGAAGGTGGCGAGGTACTCTGTGGAGGAAGCGGCGACGATTCCAAGGGCTACTTTATTCAACCCACCATCATCCAGACCAAGGACCCGAAGAGCGTTACGATGAGAGAAGAGATCTTCGGTCCGGTCATTACGGCCTATGTCTATAATGACGACGAGATTGAGAAGACTTTCGAGCTCATCAACACCACTACCGACTATGCACTTACTGGCGCCATGTAAGTGTCTACTTAACTTGGGTATATTTTGACCACTCAACCCCTAGCAGCTTTGCGCAGGATCGCAGTGCTCTCATCAAAGCTTCAAATGCGTTGAGACACGCTGCGGGTAATGTCTACTATAACGAAAAGTGTACGGGTGCAGTGGTCGGACAACAACCATTTGGAGGCAGTCGTGCCAGTGGGACGAATGACAAGGCTGGAAGCATGTCCATTTTCTCCCGATTCGTTTCGGCGAGGTCAATCAAGGAGTCGTTTGTCGGTCTAGACAACTTTAGCTATCCATCCAACCTGGTGTAGAGTGTGATAGATATTCTCGACAGAGGATAGGGAGCGTATTCCAGGCGCAAATGATAGGGTTCTACATTAATTTCTCCATGGTTTCCAACTTTTGAGCGATGACTCTTAAACGGCCTGCTTATTCCGGCCTACTCAGTACTGAATCTGCGTAAGTCTTAGTGCACTTCATACGAACCTTACTCTCTATTACTCGAAATGCCTCCAGAGTAGTTATAGCTGGAATTCTATATATGACCAGATTACACTGAGACTATCAAATGGGCCCAGACGTGGCTGGCACGCAGCCTCCGCCCAATTCTCTTCCTCTCTTGGGCGGTCCTACGAGTCTTTTAGCTCATGATCGCCGAAGTCAGGCATAAATACCCTCACTTGATAGGACTGATGTGTTGAATGGCATTTCCGACGCTCTATACGGGTTTGGCCTGAATGCCAGCAACACAAGTGAATAGGCTGGTTGGTGTTTGATGTCCCTCCGTTCTATCCTAAACCTCCCTCCTTCCTCTTATCTTTCACGCTTCAGGTTGGGGTCATGCTCATTTTGATTCTCGCGTACTATATCACGCAAAGCGTCCAGAGTGAAGCTGGTCCGCTCCCGGCGCTTCTCGAGCAACGCGATGATGCCTCACAGAACGACCAGAATAGCCAGAGGTCCATCCAGAGCATAATATGGAGCTGCCTCTCCACTATATTCCTATGCACATGGGTAGCTGTCCACCCGAATGTCCATTTCAGGCCCGAAAAGCGCGATCAGCGTTGGGTCGAGAAATGGTTGTGGGCCCCATTGCACGAGTTCTTCACATACAAACTGTTGCTATTTGTCTGGGCGTTGCTCGTTCCGGAATACATTCTCTCATGGGCCGTACGGCAATATATTCAGGCTGGAGTGATCAGTAAGAAAGGTAAGCCTATTTTTCTTCGCCATTGATAATGACTAAGGATATGAATAGTTCCAGGTTGGACGAGAACCCATGGCTTCTTCATGGTTATGGGAGGGTTCCACCTCTTCCGTCTACCTGCTGACGCTGCATCTATTCCGTTGCCTCTCGAATCGTCAGAACCTTCCGAGTTTGTCATTCCTTCTGCTCGTCACTTGCGAAAAGACGAAGTCCCGGAGTGCCCACTCAAATTTGAGGATTTCCCAGTCGACATACTCGAGATTATTGTGCCCACTGAGACCGAACTCAAGGACAGAGGCAAAAGCGACGCTCTGACGAAAGTCATTGTTCTCGTGCAAACCTTATGGTTTGTTATCCAGTGCATTGCTCGAGGGACGCAACACCTTCCCCTGACGGAGCTCGAAGTTGTGACGTTGGCATATGCAATGTTAAACTTTTTTATTTACGGATTTTGGTGGGATAAGCCACGGAATGTCGAATGTCCTATTCGACTCTACAAAGCATCAACAACAAGCCACAAAGAGTCGGGAGAAGCAGTGGAAGAGTGGATTAGCAACTGTGTAGGGCGTTGGTTGGAAAAAATATTCCAGTACTCTGTTGGAAGACAGGATAACTTCGTCCTCCTGTCCCCAGAACGCTCGGTCCCGATGTTTTGGTCAGGAAGATTGGACAATGATATCCTGGGCGACGCCGGATTGGGACCAACACTCCTCGGCTCTGTGTTTGGAGCTATCCACTGCGTTGCCTGGTCATCCGAGTTTCCATCTCATGCGGAACTCGTTCTTTGGCGGATTTCCTGCGTCAGCATGGTCGTTATCCCATTTATAACCACCATAATTTGCATTGTCATGGCAATAGGTTCTAGGATTGAAGCTGATATGCCGGCTGGGGTGGAGGCTATTGGGTTTACTTGTGCCTTCCTCCTGTTGTTATCTGCTTGGCTCTACATTGCGGGTCGGCTCGCAACATTGGTGATAGCATTCAGTACTCTACGTGCACTTCCTCCTGCTGCGTTCATGAATGTAGACTGGACGACTTTTATTCCCCACATCTACTAGCCTAGTGTCTTACAAGCTGTTCTTCTGCACTATGCAGCTTGTATTTTCATGTAGATCATGACCTGTTAAATATTCTCGGAATTTCCATCATATTTTTTGAGCATATGTCGAAGATGATGAGTGTAATTAGGACTGTAATCATGCCCGACGGCGACCGCTTATCATAACAAGTTTGAAATAGGGAATATCTAGGCCGAACGGGAGTCTAGTCAGCTCGCTCGGACGTCCTTACACCAATGCTTACAAAGCTTGGACTGTCGAGTGGCCAAGCGCCAACACAGCCACAGCGAGGAGTCGGAAGTGCGATTATTAATCATCGTGTAAATGTAAGCAAATGCATCAGCACAACACTAATGGCGATATGGCTCGCGAGAGGCTATATAAACCTCTTAGATTTCAGCAAGAAGAGAGCATCCGTTCCTCCCATCTCTCCAGTTATCAGTCTCAAAGTCTCCGGTGCGATTGTAAATGGCCTCCACCCAAAGCCTTCCTATCACATCGGAACATTTCCCAAAAACATTTACAATGGACTCGAGAGCTACTACCGGCTTCGATGAAGCCCCAACAGCAGCTCCTACTCCTCGATTATCAGAGAAGAAGCTCGCCGACGACGGAAAGCCTGCCGGCGTCGTTCTCACTGCGACGAACACCATCGACACGCTTGTGGGAGATCAGCAACCCTCCACTGGCAAAGAGGACGAGCCAGCACCAGCGCTAGCCTCAGCCTCGACAGCCCGCAAGCTTTCTCTCCTCGCCATTTTCACGCTCGCAGAATTCCTCGACGCATTTAACAACTCTGCACTCTTCCCAGCGATACCCGACATCACTAGACAGCTCAGCTTCGAGTCGTCCGAGACCGTCTGGATCATTAGCGCATATCAGTTGACATTCGCCGCATTCCTGCTTGTGGTGAGTAGTAAATTCTTTTGATATTGTGAACACGAAACTAATTCGCCCCTAGAGCGGTCGCATATCCGATGTTTATACTCCCAAGCCTGCCTTTATCGCCGGTGCATTTGTCCTTGGTTTGACCCATCTCATCGGTGGCTTCACACATCAAAAGATTGTACTCCTCGTTCTCCGCGCATTGGGTGGTGTCGGCGGTGCTTTGACCATTCCATCCGCCCTCTCACTCATCGTCCAACTCTTCCCCGACCCATCACACCAAGCCCGCGCCATCGCTCTCTTCGGAAGCGCAGGAGCGATCGGAAACGTACTCGGCATCCTCATCGGGGCCGTCCTTGTCCAATACGCCGGTTGGGCCTGGATCTTCTGGTTCGTCGCCATCGTCGGGATCGCCATTGCCCTCGTCAGTCTCGTCCTCATCCCCAACGCAAAGCGAGACAAATCCATCAATGTCAAGTTTGACGTACCCGGGGTCACCCTCCTCACTGTCGCCGTCATCTTGTTCATCTTTGCCGTCACCTCTGGCTCGACCAAAGGCTGGGCTACCGCCTACGTCCTCGCACCGCTCATCATCTCCATTATTATCACCGTTGTATTCTTCTGGTGGGAAGCCCATACCAACCCCGATGATGCAGTCTTGCCTCCCAGAATGTGGCGCTACCGCAACTTTGGCGTCCTCGTCGCCCTCGCACTCCTCCCCTACTTCTGGTGGGTCACCTCCTTTGTGAACATCACTGTCTGGTGGGAACACGTCTACGGCTGGAGCGCGATCGACACGGCTGTGCACTTCCTCCCCATGGGCATCTTCGCTTGGGCCATCACAAACGTCACTGGCCGCTTACCCACCTGGTTTGCACACAAGTACATTCTCCTTGCTGGCCTCTTCCTCACCGTGGTCGCTACCGTCTTGCTCCCCTTCGCCGACGCACCCTCGACATACTGGCCAATCGTCTTCCCGGCCTTCACCCTCGGTACCATGGGCGCCATGATCATCTTTGCCAATTCGTCCATCGCCATCTTCTCCTATACTCCACCACACGTGGCCGGTACCGTCGGTGCCGTCTTTAACAGCGCACTCCAACTCGGTTCGGCAGTCGGTCTCGCGGCGGTGTCGTCCCTGACTACATCGATCGACGAGAAGACCACCTTTGAGCTCCCGCTCTCCCAGTGGAGCCAGAACTTGGACCAGATCACTCCTTCCATGTGGAAGGAGGCGTTCAAGGGACGTGCTGCCTCGTACTGGTTCCTCCTTGCTATCCTTCTCGTCGTGGCCATCGCAGTCGTCTTCTTCTTCAAAGTGGACGTTCCTGTCCATGAGGAACCAAAGCCCGCGGAAAAGGTTGACGTCGAGGCTACCCCTGCAGAAAAGAACTAGAATCCCCTATATAATTCAAGACTACAATAACGCCTGGAAACCTAATTGACACATCTAGAACTGTATCCTTATATCTCTTGTCATCTCGTGTATTCTCGAAGTTATTGAATTGATGCATTTGATCGTCTCCTACGCATGATGTGAGAAGCTTGCTATTTCAAGTTCTGGCCAAACTTTTGAGAACAAGAGTAAATCCACTTCATCTTCTGCTGGCTGTCGAGGTCAGGGACATGTGATGACTTAGAGCTTGCATGAGAAGATGTTGAAACAATTAGATATTCAAAGCTAATTCACATGACAACTACAGAGCAGGGTTCGCGTTGTTGACGAGATCAACAAAGTAGGCCTGGAACCATTGGCCAGCCTCGGGTGCCGGAACTTTGCTATCGGAACCGGAGCATGCTGCGTTAGTGGACGCCCCGTCCGAGTATCCCGGGGGCTTGATCCAAGTAATAGCGTCGATAAGTGCGTTGCCAGTGCTCGTGGTGGGGCGTATACCAAGACCGGCACCCTTGAGGTTACACGTATTCGTCCACGTTGTGCGAATGTTCTGAACGCCAGACCGGCCTTG